>JBBPCX010068769.1:0-11919 GCA_037974365.1 Hydrocynus forskahlii
TCCTGCTGCAGAACCCAAGTGCGCTTCAGCTTGAGGTCACAAACTGATGGCCACACATTCTCCTTCAGGATTTTTTTTGTAGCAAGCAGAATTCATGGTTCCATCAATCGCAGCAAGTTGTCCAGATACTAAAGCAGCAAATCAGCCCCAGACCATCACACTACCACCACCACGTTTTACTGATGGCATGATGTTCTTTTTCTGAAATACTTTTACGCCAGATGTAATGGGACGCACACCTCCTAAAGATTCAAATTTCATCAGTCCACAGAATATTGTCCCAAAAGAAATGGGGATCATTAAGATGTTTTTTGGCAAAAAAGAGACAAGCCTTTGTGTTCTTTTTGGTCAGCAGTGGTTTTCGCCTGAAGTTCTCCCATGCATGCCATTTTTGCCCAGTCTCTTTCTTATGGTTGAATCATGAACACTGACCTTAACTGAGGCAAGTAAGACTTGCAGTTCTTTAGATGTTGTTCTGGGTTCTTTTGTGACCTCTAGGACGAATCTTCGCTGCGCTCTTTGTAGTCCGGCCACTTCTAGGAAGGTTCACTACCGCTCCATGTTTTCTCCATTTGTGAATATTGGCTCTCAATGCCGTCCGCTAGAGCCTCAAAACTTTGTAAACTTTGAAATTACTTTGTAACCTTCATCAGACAGATAGATGTCAATTACTTTGTTTCTCGTCTGTTCCTGAACTACTTTAGATCGTGGCATGATGTCTTCCTTTTCTGGGATCTTTTAACCTACTGTTTTATGTGATCTCATGGTTCAGCAGGTCTGGCAGTAATCAGGTCTGGGTGTGGCTAGTGAAATTACACTCAGTTTTCCAAACAATGTGATTAACCAAAGTTACTTTGTGATTTTGCAAGGGGGGTGCAATTACTTTTTCACATAGGTAATAATCTGCAACATTTAAGTATGACAAACATGCAAAAAAATAAATCAGAAAGGGGCAAATACTTTCAATAGGATAAACCACATCTCAATGGGATAAAGATCTGGGCTTTGACTCGGCCATTCCAGGAATCCTAGTTTATCTTAGTTTTGAGCATGCTCTTGGTGTATTTACTGGTATGTTTTGGGTCATTGTCATGTTTCAGTGTCCAGTTCCGCTTCAGCTTAAAATTTCTTACAGATGGTCTCACACGTTCCTCAAGCACCCTCTGATTCGCCGTAGAATTCATGGTGGATTCTATGATGGGGAGCTGGCCAGGTCCCTAAACCATGACACTTCCACCTCCATGCTTCACAGCTGGTATGAGGTTCTCTTCTGGAATGCTGTATTTGGCTACGCCAAACATGTCCTCTGTTCTGGTGTCCAAATAATTTAATTTTCCAGACAGTGGAATGGCTGATTTCAAATTCTTTTGAGATCTTTCTAAATCCCCTACCAGACTCAGAAGCTGCTACCATCTTCTTTATGAAGACCTCAGACAGTTCTTTTGATCTAACCATGGTGTTCACGCTCAGTCAGGAGGACACCAGTCAGGAGCACACAAAACTAAATGAGGTTTAAATAGGGCAAGCCTCTTTCAAAATGCTCAGTAACGATGTTCTAATCATGTGCACCTGATGTGATACACGGGTGTGTGATTTGGGAATAAATGTGGCCATGTTCTAATTTATTCTACACCAGAATTACATTTTACAGAAGATTTTTTAAACATTGTTTCTTCAGTTTTAATCATTATCATTATATAACTTGAATCTCCCAGTATTATTACAATTGAGATGAAATATCCATATGTCCAAGAATGTTCCAAAACACACAGGCTTTCATAGGGTGTTCTAATTTTTTCACATGACTGTAGATGTGTGCGCGTTTGTGTCCTATGTTTTTCCTGATATTATTTGCATAGTGTATTTTTAAACTATACTGCTGTGTTGTATAACTTTAATTCCATTGTTTTTGTAGCTCTACTTTTGTACTGTCCACCTTCTGTCGTAGTGATGCAAATTTCCCTGTTGTGGGACGAATAAACGTTTATACTCAAAGTTTGTTTTCACTGGACATTAAATAAATAATATGGTGGTCCCTGGATTTTGCACTTTAAAATGAATTTTGAAAGTTTTTTTCGATTACTTAGTAACCAGCAGAGAACAGAAAGCATTAAAATGACACAGGTGGATCTCTTTTTGGCCAATCAGACAGTATGTTTGGGACGAACTGTTACACAGCAAGTTAATTACAGCTTCACGGTACCTTGACGATCTGGTTGTTGTTGATGTAGTGAAGGGTGTTGGCTCGGTTTCCGCCGGCGACCACTGGAGGATACGCCAAGAAGTTGCCGCCATGCGCTCGACACTCAAAATCAAACTGGGAATGAAAAATCAGAACCAAGACAACAGGGGATGAGATGTAACAATCAAATCTATTCCTGCCTATTATACCTCCTCATCCAAAATTCAGTCTTACAGCTCAGCCGTGTTTTCTGGTCCTCACAATGTGAATTAATCCCTTGATAACATTTCTACATTCAAAATATCAGAATATTTGTTGTAGCTCTCCATTTAATAAACAACACCCTTTTCCCCAAACTGTAGATTAGGGCTGTACAATTTATCATCTCCTGATCATGACAGTGATATCTATCTCTGCAATACTGATATCACAAATGGGCTAATGAGTCTCTAATCAATCACTGTGTTTCTGACAAGGTGACCAATCACAGCTCCAGGTGAGTTACTGGGTGTTCTGATGAATCAATGTCTTCATGTAATCCAACAAAAGTCTCATTTTAACCGTTAAAAGATGTTGGTGAATCGGTGCATAAATGGGTGGCGCTAAACTGCTATAGTCAGAATTGGGAGATTTATTTGAATGTGTTGGTTTTGTGACATCACAAAACTGTCATTTGTAAACAGGCTGTTTTTGTAGCTTATTTTCCATATACTGACAGTATATATAGGGGGAGTAAACATATTTGAAACAACAGTTACAGCTTTTATAAATCTTACAAAATGATGACGTGGGAGCTTTACTATATTGAAAGGAAAGGCAACTGCAATTTGTAGCATAATAGCAATACTGATATTTTGGCCATATTGTGCAGCTCTACTGTAGACAAACTGCTGAAAAAGCCTGCTGGGTTTTGTGGGCGTGTTTTGGGTGTTTTGCTGCGGCTGCAGTTTTGGGGTTAGCTCAAAGATTCTGGGGATCCAGTAATGTTCACTGGAAAAATGTCCATTTATAATGACTTCAGTGGTCCAAATTTATAATGATTTCAGTGAACCATTTTCTTTAGTGTAGATTATCACCCCCTTTCCCCCACGTCAGCATAGATTAATGCCCTACCCCCTTTATTTTAGGATAGTCTTCCCCATTTCGTTAGCATCACTTAACATACTCCTCACTTACCATTATAAATTAGCACCTCCTCTTTTTAATTTATCCTGGCACCACCTCGGAACACCAATTAGCACCTCCTGTGTTCCAGCTGCATCAATTAGCCCCTCCTCCTGCCTGCCTATGATTAGATTAGCACCTCCCCCAGTTTATACACACCCCTCTGATTACCTTCGCATAGATTAGCGCCTCATCAGTGTCCCCTCTGCAGGCTGCCATGGTTTTCCTGAAAGCCTAAACGGACACGGGACAGAGTGATTCACAAGAAAACTGAATTTTACCATGATACACACATAAAATCTCACATTACAGAAGTTGCTCACTGTGTATGTTCTGCTGTCTGACCACATACACACACACACACGTATGTTTGCCACATGTGTGAACATACACGTAAATACAGTATAAACACATTTCTTCCGTTTATATTTTTGCCATATCGTCCACTGCTGCTACTGATAGAATAAAAAAAAAACTGAAATACAGACTGAAATGTCTATAAGAGCAATTTCTCTAATCTTCACAGCCACAATGGCCATGTCTGAACTAGAGTCATACAGTTTGTGTCTAATTTTATGACGATTTTTATTTTCAGTTAATAATGTTGTGCTTCTTTTTGCACATCCTTTTGCTCAGACTTAACTGCAAGTAGTGCTCTTTCACACTGCGATTTTGTTTTAAACACACACACACCCACACACACACACCCACACCCACACACCTGTGCCGTGATGCGTCCCGCCTCCTTCAGAAGCTCGACCTCAGCCGGACTCTTGATGGCTCTGAGTGAGTGAGTGAGCGGCCGCAGAGAGCGAGGAACAGACCCGCCCTCCAGCAGGGGGCGCACATGAGTCTGATGCAGCCGAAGATGACAGGGCTGAGAACTGTCATACCAAACGGCCCCTCCTGACAGAGAGAGAGGAAGAGAGAGAGAGCTGGATAAAGTGTAAAGGGGAAATAAAAAATATTTTAGCACCGTTTTGCACTTCAGGTCCATGATGTTCATGTCATTTTAGGGGCAGCTGGTGGTCTGGTGGGAGTTGCCCCTGTGACCAGATGGTTGTGGGTTCGAATCCCAGGACAGCGAGTGGCACCTCTGAGGTTCCCTTGAGCAAGGTACTGTCCCCACACTGCTCCCTGGGCGCTGTGTTCCTGGCTGCCCACTGCTTCACTTGGTGAATGAGTTAAATGTAGAAAAGGATTTCATTCTGTTCACACTGTGCGCTGTGGTGTGTTCACATATGACAAATGGTCACTTTACACACAAACTTTGCATTGTAGATACCAAACCAGACACATATTTCCATTTTTGCATGACCATTTCTGGCCTGTAAATCGTTTAGTTTTTGTGACATCACAAAAACACTGAATTCATAGTGTTTTGAAGAATTAGTTTTTCAATGTAATGGACGATTTCAGTCTCAAAACAAAGTTAAACTTGCTCTAATATTGAAGCCGTATGGGTCATACCGTAAGTTACAGCTCTGTATTATGGCCTCAGTCACAGCAATCTGTGGGGGACGTCCCGACCATGCACCTGCACTCGTGATGCCGACAGAATATGAATCAGTCTCAGGTCCTTTTACCTTCACTTTCTGATCTGATAAATGTCCACATAATAAACACAAATGAAAAAGAAAAACTTCGTTGGTTTACCCACTGGGAAAAGTAGTGTATTATCCAAACTCTGGTCTGGTCTCCCATCATAGCACTGAACTTTGCAGAACTGTGGATTTGAAGCCAGTGTAACACCCCTAATTTGGGCGTCACGTCTCAGAAGAGGCCATTTGAAAAAAACACTCACACATGTGTTATACCCCGACAACTGCGCTCGTACACAACTTTTCTATCAGATGCTCAAGGGCTGAATACTGATCGTTTAGAGATTCCATTTTTGTGGTGGAGCTGTCTGAGCAATATATAAGGAGAGAGAGCGGAGGAGCAATTCACCTTAAGAATGTACAGCTAGAAAGAGTCTCTGAGTGAGCACTGTGACACCCTCTCACTCAGGCACAAAGAAACAAAAAGTGAGGCAAAAAAAATCAGCCCAGAGAAAGTGAGAGAAAGAAAGGGAGCACAATCACACTCTTAGCAAAAAACACATTCCAGTTTTGAAAAGCTGACCTTTACACACAGCTGATTAAAGATTCAAGATGCATGTGACAAATAAAGAATCTTGAATCTTTAATCAGCTGTGTGTAAAGTCTGTAATCTGAGGGAATGAAGCGTACATTCTGACAGTCCTGCTCTGACACGCCCACCCTGGAAAACAATGGGCCGAACTGAATCCGGTGTGTCTGGGTGAGATCACGGAGACGTACAGACCTGGGGTCCACAATTACTGACCCCTGCTGTGAAGCAGGAGCTTTAGGATGAAGCAGACTATGCTCCCGAACTGAACGATTCCCTGTGATACATCTCAATTTATAATCATATATTTATATCTATATCTATATACACACACACAGCTCTTACGTTCCAAGAGCACCTGCGAATTGTGAAAAAATGTGAATTTGTCATGTGGTAAAAAATGCATGCTTTTATAGTACAAACCCTGAAAATGCCCTCAAATATTCTCCCAAAACACTTTAATTTCATTTTAATGTATTACCCTTAAAGAAAATGTAAAGGTAAACCCATATCCGTTCTGTACAGTTTACACTGAACTGCCGTCTCCGGCAGTGCTTGAATGTAAAATACCCCTACGTTTACCGTACTGTAATTCATGTAGGTTTCCTTTGGTATGCACTGTTGTTTTCTTTGGTATAAGCAGGTAAATACAGAAATAATTTAATTTACAGTAATAAAAATTCAGGGTTTTAAAAAGTGAATAAAACCGCCAAAGTGAATAAAACGCTATATTTGTGTTGGAGACGTCTGGTTCCGTTCGACGCCACTGTAAAGAAATCTCTGTTTCTCAAACACTGAATTTACAGGGGAATTTTGTAAAAAAAAGTTCTTGACCCGCTCTTTTACCTTTGAGACTTTTGAGGACCACACCCAGCTCCTCGGTGCAGTGGACCCTCTCCAGTCCAGTCAGTGCGGCTGCCCCGTCCCGTCCTGACCGCGGCCCGTCCCACAGCTCCCGGGCTGGATCTCTGCGGGGCACAAACAGAACAGCCTGATCCGGCCGTCCGGATCCAAACATCACCAGAGCGCTGTCCGGCTCCAGGATCCCCGTCAGGTACAGGAAGTCCTGGTTCTGGTGGAAGGGGTAGGGGATGTCATTGGTCATGTAGCGGACGGGGTGCGACAGGACGATGACAATGTGGGCGGAGTCAGAGGCACGGCTGGACCCCGACAGCCGCTCGGAATGAGCCTCGATCAGAGACGCCAGACGCTGCCGCCGCAGCTCAAACTCCGTCTGGGTCAAACCTGGAGTGACTTCACCTTCAGAGGGACAGAACATCAGCAACATCCATAAACTACACTCTCCTGAATGTTAAAGGAACCATTCGGCTTTATTTTGACTTTACACTGTAAAGAGCTTCTCTGTGTTCTTAACAAATCTTTTCCTTTCTGAGCTGATGGCCAAACCAGTCAAACTATAAACAGCTGCAGCTGGTATTTATTTACTTTAGTTTGTTTTGGGGGGGAAACAACAATACTGTGGAAAAAAAACTGTGCCATCCTTAACTTCTTCATATTTAGGTGAATCAGTGTAGGGCTGATTGACCATGTCTGTGTCACGTGTCTTTACTGTTGTTTTTGCTAAACTGGTTAGATGTAATTAGCTATTTACATCATAAATCATTATTTATACAGAACTGTGCAAAAGTCTTGAGCCCCGCCCCCCCCCCCCCCCCCATTTCTTTATATTTTGTAGGAAAATGAGACAGTAGAAAAATACAGCAATTTACTACAACATACCTGTAAATACTGAGTAGAACGCAAAGAGATTCATTTTTATTCTAACCGGCTTTAAAGTTGGCATTTGTTCTGACCACTACTTCCCGAGGCCTCTTGAAGAACATTCCAAAGCACTTCTTTGGACCTCTGCTGCTCCTTGTTCTGTTCTCTTTGGGGAGGCTGATCCACGAGAGAGTGCTCCACGGTGTTTGTACTACTGAGGTGCATTGACTGTACTGTCAGTGTTAGGGATCATTTTTGTGCTGAAGCATGAAGTCGTTGCCTATCAGACGCTTTCCAGTTGGTCCTACGGGGGGCTCAAAGCTTTTGCACAGTACTGTATTTACATGCTCATTTTGTGGTCTCAATTTATCCTTCAGAATTTAAAAAAGGTTGTTTTTGTTATGGCACCTTCAGAACTTTTCTTTGAAAAGTCTCATGGTTCGGAAAGAAAGAACCGATCACATGGTGACCCGGAGTCATGAATGTTTGTGTGTGTGTGAGTGAGTGAGTGAGTTTGTGTTTGTTTGTTCGTGGTACCGTGTTTGATGAGATGCGGGTGTGTGTAGGGGCTTGGCTGCCCCAGGTATCTCTGGGGGACTTTCTTTGTCTTCCATCCTCCCGTCTTCACGGACACGTTCCTGCATGGACACGAAACACAACCTACAGGAGGGAAGCGAACAGAAAGACGCCCAGAGTAAACAGAGGAAACCAAAGTGTGTGTGTGTGTGTGTGTATGTGTGTGAAATAGTGTTTGAAGGCGTGTGACAGTGTGTGCGAGGGCTGAGTGAGAGTGTGTGACAGAATGTGAGAGTGTGTGTGTGTGAGAGATAGAGACAGCGAGCTGTGTGTGAGAGTGTGCGGGCTATGTGTTTGAGGGCTGTATGTGAGTGAACAACCTTCATGGTTGTTGCTTCTTCTTTGCCAATTTCCCAATCAAATTCTAGTTCAAGGTCCTCTCCATACTAGGTGAACTTGGAGGAAGGAGCCCCTCACTCATCTCCCACTCACCTTACCGAGTAAAATACACGGAGGATGGTGAAACATACCTGAGGTCAGCCCGGAGCCGGACAGCAGCCGGGCGGCGGTCCTGAGAGTGAGGTAGGGGGGCGGCAGCATTTTGGGCAGCAGGAGAACACCTACTGCCTGTCAGGGCGAGGGAGACTCTTCCCGGAAACACAGCGCGAACATCCCGGGACAGAAGCGTCGCTCCGGGGGTTCAGAGACCACACTCCGTCCGAACCGAATCGCACTGCCTCACACGTGTGGCCTTCAGAGGTGACGGCCCGACCTGCCCCCATCTACAAGTCGAGCTCCGATTGGTCGAGCGGTGCGCCCTCGATGCTCTCTGAATGGTCAACTCGGCTCAGACTGCATTCACAGGCGACGGTAGTTGATGCTGGGCCTCTGGGTACATCTCAATATGAGACTATGTAGGGCTTAAGAAGAGTGCACACTCGCTACGACCATTTTATTTATAAACGAATTAACAGACAGATGGATAGACAGACATATGCAAACAAGTAAATTGATAGATCAAGTGGCATTTGGCTGAACCCCTTACCCAGAGCGACTTACAATCATCACTTACAGGGACAGTGTCTTGAAAGTGTCTTGAAAGTGTGGGTTTGAACCAGCAACTTTGTGGTCATCGGGGTCACAGGCACCTGTTTTACCCACTAGGCTATTGCCACCCATATAGACAAATAGATATAAAGATAAATAGACAGACAGCCAGAGAGACAGATAGACAGATACGTAGAAAATAGATTGATAAATAGGTAAGATAGATTTATAGATAGATGGATAGATAGACAGCTAGAGAGATAGAAATGTTATTACATTGTTCTTCTTATAATTATAATTACTGTTATTATTATTATCGTTATTATTACTATTATTAATTATAATAATAACTATTAATAGTAGAATTAGTAGGAGTAGCAGCGATACATTACATTTATATCAACACTGGACTGCTTGGTCAGTGACTGGGTTTATCCTATTTATTAGTAATTTAAGGAGTAGGGAGTGAGAGGAACGAATGGAGCGCCCCCTGTCCCCCTCCCCTCTCCCCTCGTCTCTCTCGCTGCTGGTGCTGCTGTCCGCCGCTCGCCTGTGTGAAAGGGAGCGGGGCAGGTCTCGGGTCGCTGGAGATCTCTCACAGGTGGAGAGGAAAAAATAGGTGTAACCTCATAAATCCCGGCAGCGGAATTGCACCGCGTTTTCTACGCGTCCACGCGTGTTATTTCCACGCTCTGCAGCGAAGCGAAAGCGGCGGGCGGCGCGCTCTTCCAGAAGCTTCCACTGGGGATTAAAACCACACAGGTTTGTTTTGGTCGGGTTTGAGTGGATTTGGGCCGAAGAGAGTGCAGATTGTGGGTTAGATAAAGTGTAGCATCGGTAAAGAGGATTATTTGCATGTTTTTCTCGCTGGAACTGAAACTAGCTTCTGTTTTTCTGGAATTTTTCCGCTCCGAAAAACGGAATAATTCTAGAAAAATAGAAGCCAGTCTCTGACTGACCATGTCTTTTGCAGGTTTTGTAAGTCGTGATGGATCCGAAGAAAGTGGCCGAGTTGAAGGCTTTCGTGCAGCTGTGCCAGGATAATCCTTCCGTGCTGCACCTGCCTGAGATGGGCTTCTTTCGAACCTGGGTGCAAGGGTAAAGAAAACACACACACACACACACACACACACACACACACAGGTGATCTCCACCACGTGGCTTCTTCTGCTGGGGCTTCACTGCTGCACATTTTATCAAAGGGGCCATGTCATCCAGGTACTGGGCCTTTTAAATATGTCAAAGAACCCATGTCACTGCTTCTCTGGGTCCTGTAGTGAAGTAAACTGACCATTTGTCACAGGTGAACACAGCACACAGTGTGAAAATCTTTCTCTGTATTTAACCAATTCACCAAATGAAGCAGTGGGCAGCCAGCCGGCGAGCAGTGTGTGGGGACAGTATCTTACACAAGGGGTCCTCAGTGGTGCCAAGAGCAGGCCTGGGATTCGAACCTACACCTTTCTGATTGCAGGGGCAACTCCCTAACAACTAGGCCACCCAGTATATTAAAGTGCATCAATGGGTCTATATCATCACTTTTCTAGGCCCTTTAATACATCAAATATATAGAATAATCTATATAATTGCTTTTCTGGGTCCTTTAGTACATTAAAGAGCCCATATTATCCCTTTTCTTGGCCCTTGAATACATTAGAGGGCTGTCATTGCTTTTTTGGGTCCCTTAATGCATCAAAAGACCCATATCATCTTTTTTTCTGGGCCCTTTAATACATTAAATACCTCAGAGTGATTGTATGATCACTTTTCTGGCACCTTTAATAAATTAAATATATCAGTGAACCCGTATTGACCCTTTTATGGGGCATTTAATGCTTTAAAGGTCACATGTCAACCCTTTTCATGACTTACAAAGCCATTAAATAGTTTTGAAGTCTCACTCCGCTTCCATACAGAAGCCAAGCTGCAGTAACAGCCTGTTTTTCTAAATCACAGTGTTTGTGATGTCACAAAACTGAAACGTTTGCATACATCTGGTTATTCGGACCACAGTGGTTTAAAAGTGGTTGCATGCAACAATTAGGGCCGTTCCTGTTGATTGTTAGAGAGAGCGATGTAATAACCTAATTTGTTATTATTTGTTTTATCTATGCATTCATTTATTATCCAATTTTTGCAGGAGAATGTGATTTTAAGCAGTCTTGTTTTTTTACATAAATGTGTGTGATGGCTCCAGAAGAATCTAATGGGTTTTTCTGTTGTCTGTTTTAAGATTCTACAGTAAAATAGCTGTTGTTATTATTATTGAAATTTCAATATTGAAGTCTGTTAAAACAGTTTCATTCAAGTATACGTTTGTGAGGTCTGACAATTACTGCAGTTAATAAGTGCAAAGGTTGATCAGAAAGGTGGAACACAGCAAAATTTACACATACACACACAAACTCACACACACACACACACACACAGGATGGATAGGCAGGGGTGTGTGTGTGTGTGTGTGTGTGTGTGTGTGTGTTTGTGTTTGTGCTGTCGCCAGCAGCTGTGTACTTGGGTTGGTCTCTGTCAGTGACTCTTTCACACACTGACTCCCTGCCTGCACTTCTGTTCTTTCACTTTCAGTATGGGAGCCACCATTCCATCAGCCACCAAGAATGACAGCTCCTCCTGCCCGGTGAGTACCGAACACCACCCACTGTTTAGGGAATCGTGTTTAGGGGGCTGTTGGTGTTTACACCTCAGGACCTAACCTGACCTTCGTGGTTGTTTCTGCTCAGGGAAGCTGTCCATGTGACGCAGGTCAGCCTCCAACAGCGGCCCCGCCCCCACAGGCCGAGCCAGCCCCGCTCTCAGAGAGTGAAGAGAGTGAATTAGGTATCTTGAGCCCCTACCTTCCTCACCTGCTCAGTGTACCACCCCCCCTTCAAACACTCCCCTCGACTCACACACTCCCCCTTCACTTCTTGAGAGCCTCTTAAAGTATCACCTCCACCCCAGCTTGAACAGAGCAAGCAGGTTTTGTACACACACACTGACACCCCCCTAGGCTTTAAAAAACACTAACACTATGTAATAATATACGTACACACATATATGTATACATACAGTACTGTGCAAAAGTGGTTTTATGTGTGGCAAAGTGTTATCCTAACCATTTCCAGACCTCTTTCCTCATGGAAGTCCAATATTCATTTTAG
>JBBPCX010068770.1:0-11918 GCA_037974365.1 Hydrocynus forskahlii
TGGACCTGGAGATGTGGAGTGTGATTTCTGCACCGGGAGAAAACACAAAGCCATCAAGTCCTGTTTGGTGTGTCTGGTCTCTTTCTGTGAACCTCATCTTAAACCTCACTATCAGTCTCCTGCCTTTAAGAAGCACAAGCTGGTCGAAGCCTCCAAACAGCTGCAAGAGAAGATCTGCTCTCAACATGATGAAGTGATCAAGATCTACTGTCGCACTGACCAAAGTTGTATCTGCTATTTGTGTACGATGGAGGAACACAAAGGCCACGATACTGTCTCAGCAGCAACTGAGCGAACCCAGAAACAGGCAAGAACTTTAGATTTTTATTTTATTCTGATAAAATTCAAGCAATGACTGATTTTATGGAATTATGACGTTTGTTGTCAAATGACTTATGAAAGAATTGAAAGACAGTAAAATGAATTTCCTTTGAGAGTTTGTTTTAAATTGTTCTGACAACTTAACATTTGCCCAGGCAACACTCATCTTACAGCTGTTCTACAACTTTATAGCACACACAGCAGTGCAAAAATCCACCGGAGCAACATTACTCTTCAGTCTTCTGATTCATAGTTCATCTCTTATCTCACAATACCTGAATTTCTTTATTAAGGGGGAAGTAAAAGTTATGCAGATGCAATTCCAGCAGAGAATCCAGGAGAAAGAGAAGAAGGTGCATGAGGCTGTGAAAGCTCTTAAGGTGAGTCTTGAGATAAGAGCTGATGGAGTGTTGGGCTACGCCAAGAGTGATGATAGTTGTACGACTCGCTATAAATACATACACTGCACTCCACTTAATCAGGACAAGGTTGCAGGGTGTGTGGTGACTGCAGTTGAAAATTAGTGACAATATTATTAGCTCATTTCACTCGCATTCATAAAAGGATGGTTAATGGATACCTGTACTCATAACTTAGCCTAAATGTTCTGAAAGCAGTCCAGTTTACCGCAGGTTCACTTCCGCCACCATCATTAGCAAAAACTTTTAGGGGGTCTGAAACTTTTAAGGGTGTCACGTGATTAAAAAAAATTAATCTAATTAATAACACACTCTCTGATTAATTCATCTAAATTAATCACAGACTCTTTTAATTTAATTTACAGTAATAAAACTACTGGGCTTTAAGAAGAACAAAACGAAAAACAAGAGAAACACTCAAGATGAGTCAGGGGTGGACTGGCAGTCTGTGCATTCTGGAAAAGAAAGTCTGTCCGATGCACGGCAGCCATCAGCCTGTCTTTCTCGGCCGAGACGCAGACAGAGCTCTGCCCGCTGGTGAAGAAAGTCCAGGCTGTGTTTTAGTCCCAGTCCGCCCCTGCTCTGAGTACAGTGCATTTAACTCCCAAAAGTGTTTTCTTTGTGCTCTCACGACATTCATCAGTTATATTTTATATGGAAATGTAGCTGAATTTACATTCATATTTATGTTACAAAATTAGTACATTTTTCTTAACAATTTAGAAGTAAAATGCGTAAAAAAAAACATATTGTCACAAAAAAAGCAAAAAAAAATGCGGAGAATATTTGCAGGTTCCACATTGTTGTGGAGATTTCAGCGTAAAACTATCAGTTAGGTTCTCAGAATAAATCTGCGTAAAACCGGGGGCTTACTGTATATATATATATATATATATATAGACAGTTCCAAAAGCACCCACATATTGTCACGGCTGTGATGTAGGGGTGACCAGTAGAGGTCACCCTTGTATGTATTTTGTGGTATGGGGTTTTGGTTGTGTGCTCTTAGTTTGTAATTAATACCAGCTGGGTTTCATTTATGTTCTGTATGCTCATTGGGTGTTGGGTCTTGGGTCTTGTGTTCTCCTTTGGAGTATTCAGAGTTGGGCCACTGAGCCTGTTTGTGTTTTCGGTTAATAAAGCCTTTTGGAAAATG
Source organism: Hydrocynus forskahlii (assembly GCA_037974365.1). Classification (NCBI taxonomy): domain Eukaryota; kingdom Metazoa; phylum Chordata; class Actinopteri; order Characiformes; family Alestidae; genus Hydrocynus; species Hydrocynus forskahlii. Next base: position 1,897 of record JBBPCX010068770.1, read on the forward strand.
GAAGCCAGTGCTTGCACCTGGTTTCACTGGGGACAAGGAGGGAGACCTGACACATATAGTGAAGAATTTTGTGTTGTAGTTAAATAAAGCCAAAAAATGCCTTTTTTATAGTGTAAACCCTAAATATTCCCCAAAATATTCTCCCCAAACACTTTAATTTCATTTTAAACTCAGCTTAATAAATACTAAGGCAGCAGCCAATCAGCAGCAAGGAGAAATAAATAATTTTCCTGGATTGGCCATAGAACACCTTTGGGATGAATTAGAGCGGAGACTGCGAGCCAGGCCTTCTCGTCTTACATCAGTGTCTGACCTCACAAATGTGCTTCTGGAAGAACGGTCAAAAATTCCCATAAACACACTCCTAAACCTAAACCTTGTGGAGAGCTTGCCGAGAAGAGTTGAAGCTCTTATAGCTGCAAATGGCAGGCCGACGTCATATTAAACCCTCTGGATTAAGAATGGAATGTCACTTAAGTTCATATGCGTGGAAAGGCAGGTGAGCGAATACTTTTGGCAGTGTATATATATATCTGTGTGTGTGTGTCTGTGTGTGTGTGTGTGTGTGTGTAAAAACAATTTATTATTACACAGGAAGAAATAAACATAAATCAGAATCAGAAACAGAATCGCATTTATTGAGCAAGCACAAGTGTATAATTGAACAATACAATATGATTAACAATCTAGATCTTGTGTACAGAATACAAATTACTATAATTACTAAAATAACAGGATGAACTGAAATTACATTTATGCTAAATATTTGACCTCCACACTATGTTTTTTTAGTATTTAGTCTATGCATTTGTCCATATTAAAAATTATATGTATTTTTTTAACTGTTTAAATTCTGTGATGCTATATACATGCATACATATATTGCATAGCCACAATATATAGAAATACATATGATGTATACTGTATATGCACATAACACTTTAAACGCTCTCAAAAATAATGTATAGACTGTAAATTGCTGTAAAGTTTCGCTATAAACTGTCCGGAAATGTGTTGTCTGCAGTTAAAAATCGTGGGACTGATCAGACAGCAAAATGTATACAATAAGCTTAAGGTCAATGTTGCCATAGAATCTCTCTGTTTTACTTTAAGCTCGTGTCTGGATAGTCTGTGTCTGGATGCATGTGGTTAATTTTTCTCTTACCTCTGGAACATTTCCTATAAGCTTCAAATAGGCTCAACCTCCCTCAACCGTGTTCAAGTTAAAAATTATTGGTTCCATTCTTATTCAAAATCATTGAAAGGGCACCCTTCAAACAGGTCACAGAATTCCTGTGACTTCTTATCTTTCTGAATCTATCAGCTACCTTCGATACAGTTGATTACACCAACCTCTTACTCATACTCTCAGACATGGGCATCTCGAGTAGATTTCACTCCTGGTTAAAAGCTTACCTCTCAAAGCGTTCATTCAAATATCGTAGTTGGGTCGAACATCTCCAGTCCATCAGCTGCCCACCGGTGTCCCCCAAGGCTCAGTTTTGGGGCCCCTACTCTTTGCAGTTTACACCACCTCCTTGGGCTTTGTTATTTGCTCTCCTGGCTTCTCCTGTCACTGCTATGCCACAATACACAGCTATACCTGTCCTTCCTGCCAGATGACCACACTGTCCTGGCAGATTCTGGTCTCACGAATTTTCGTGCAGACATCATGATATAGAATTTAATCAAAACACATGCTGCGATCCCGATTTAGGGCTTTTTTTTCGTGCTAGGACAATTTCAACGCTTCGTTAACATTAACCTTAACCCTCACCCTAACCTTAACCTTAACCTTAAACCTAACCCCAACCCTAACCCTAACCCTAACCTTACCACTAACCCTAACACTCACCTTAACCTTAACCTTAACCCTCACCCTAACCTTAACCTTAACCTTAAACCTAACCCTAACCCTAACCTTCACCCTAACCTTAACCTTAACCCTAACCCTAACCCTAACCCTCACCCTAACCTTAACCCTCACCCTAACCTTAACCTTAACCTTAACCTTAACCTTAACCCTAACCCTCACCCTAACCTTAACCCTCACCCTAACCTTAACCTTAACCTTAACCCTAACCCTAACCCCAACCCTAACAGTCACGCAGTGTGCATTAAAATACATAGGGTAGTGAAGCGTTGTCCTAACACGAAAAAGCATGAATCGCAGCACGTATTTTGATTAAATTGTATTTTGTGATGGCTGCACAAAAAGTCGTGAGATCCGGTTGCCTGGCATGCATATCTGCTTGTCTATCAGACATATCCACACGGATCAAGTATCACTACCTACAGCTTAATCTTCTGGTTATCCCAGCCTAACCATTTATAAATCATAATAACAATATAATAATAGCCTCTTCACTCCTCACTCCGTCCAAGGTGGTGAGAAACATGGCCATTATGACTGATGACCAACTATCTTTCTCTGACCACACTGCATCTGTCTCTCGCGATTACTGCAGTGCAGTCCTAGTGGGTCTTCCAGCTTGCATGGTGAGCTGAAAAGAGCAGCAGTATCCCCTCTAGCTTCAAACACCTCTTGAAGACTTATCCGTTCAAAGAGCATTTCCTCTCCTAATGCACTTCTTATGCTGCTCTTACATAAAGATTTAGCACTTAATACTCTCCTCTGGTTCTTCCATTTGAATATGTATTAATAACTTGAATGGGTAATAGTATAAGTTGCTTTGGATCTGCTAAATGAATGTAATGAATAATGATGTAATGATAGTTCACACATCTTGTGTGTGTCCTCACAGAGCTCTGCACAGACAGCAGTGGAGGACAGTGAGAAGATCTTCACTGATCTGATCTGCTCCTTTGAGAAAAAGCGCTCTGAGGTAACAGAGCTGATCAGAGATCAGGAGAAGATCCAACTGAGTGGAGCTGAAGAGCTCCTGGAGCAGCTGGAGCAGGAGATCTCTGATCTAAAGAGGAGAGACACTGAGCTGGAGCAGCTTTCACACACAGAGGATCACATCCAGTTCCTCCAGGTAACAACCACTGTCTGATCTACAGAGAGACCAGAAACTCAGAACAGCTCTAAAGTTCCTCCTCATTAAGTTCATTCAGGAAACAGTTGTGTGTGAATTCACAGGTCTAATTTGGTTTAAGATCATTCCTTACTCTTGTACATATTTGTATTTGATGACTTTTCCTCTTCGTAGCATTTCCTGTCTCTATGTGCCTCATCTGGATGTAAAGACTCTGACAGCATCACTGTCAATCAACATCTGCCATTTGATGGAGTGAGGAAATCTCTTTCTGGTCTGAAAGAGCGACTAGACAAATTCTGCAAGAAGGAGTTCAGTAAAATCTCTCAACATGGTAAGACGAGCTGAAATGTGTTCAAACCGAATGATGGAAATTTGTTCTTGATCTTTACATTAGAGAACTGAAAGCCAGAACACCTTCTGAGTTACATGGTAGATAATGTGTGTGGGTTTTGATAGTTAAAGTTCTTAGAACTAGTTTTCTTTTCTGTATTTTTCAAAAAGACAATGGTTGTCTAACCAGTCCTTGGGGCTCCTTTACATGCTCCACACTTTTGGTCCAACCCAGTTCCCAACACACCTGCAGCAGGTGTTCAGTGTTGGTAATGTCTTGTACAGGTGGGTTCAGAGCTGGGACAGAGCAACAGTGTGAAGGGTCTATAGGGAGGCCTTAGGACCTCCTGCAGGACAGCAAACCATCTCTCTCTCTCTCTCTCTCTCTCTCTCTCCAAATGATGTCACTTTAAACAGAGTTTTGCTGTTTATATGCCTTTCTGGATCCGAGTCTCCTTTCTTAATTGATTCTGTTGATTCAGTGTGTTTGTGTGTCTCTGCAGCTGCAGCAGTTCAGATCAGTTTACCTTCAGAGCCAAAGACCAGAGAAGACTTTCTACAGTGTATGTATACAACACACATACCCACACATTAAACCTTTTCATTCATACCTTTTAATTGCCATTTTTGTCCATTTGTGTTTTCCCATAATGCATTGCAAAATTGTTTTGTTCTGAATGTGTGTACCATTTTTTTTCTTTAAGACACATGAATTTAAGAAATAGTAAAACCTACAAATTTTCTTTTCCATTTTTTGTTTAGATTTCTGTTGGTTGACTCTGGATCCAAACACAGTAAGTCAGTACCTCATTCCGTTTGAGGAGAGCAGAGTGGTGACAAACTATGGAATAGACCAGCGTTACTCTGATCATCCAGAGAGATTTGACTGCTGGTGTCAGGTGTTGAGTAAGGAGTGTGTGTGGACGCTGTTACTGGGAGGTTGAGTGGAACGATGGACCATATGGTGTGTCCATAGCAGTCTCATATAAAGGGATCAGCAGGAAAGGACGGGGTAAAGAGTGCAGGTTTGGACACAATAATCAGTCATGGAGTCTGGAATGTCCCTCTCTCTCTTTCTGTCACAACAACATTCACACTAAGATCTCAGGACCATATTCCTCCAGAATAGGAGTGTATGTGGATCAAAGTGCAGGAACTCTGTCCTTCTACAGCGTCTCTGACACAATGACCCTCCTACACACAGTCCACACCACATTCACTCAGACACTCTACGCTGGATTCAGGGTTAGTAAAAATTCACTGTTGAGGTTAACTGATCCAAGTGTCTATGATAAACTATGATTCATAATAAGCAGGTCATAAATGATTTTGTACTTTATACAGTGCTTCTGAAATATTTTCAAGGTAAAAAAGATGAAAGGTTTTCAGAAGAATAAAATTGGATAATGAGACACTACTAGTTAAACCTATAAAATGCATCTATGATTAACATAAAGTGCATGAACTGTGTAATCTTTAAGTAAAGGACATTTCATGGAATTAAACTGATTCATTTTGATCCAAGAGAATTTTGTTCTGATGAATAAATTGCACTGAAATGGTTCACACCTCACAGTATCAGCGTCTGAATTTAATGCTGAGGTAAGAAAGTCTGTAGATGCAGGCGCAACTTGACACTGTTTGAATGGTCATGTGTAGCACAACGGAAGAAAGTTCCTCCAACGGCGGATTATTCTGAATGAGCTGCACCTTTACTTTCACTGGAAGATCTGGGATGCATCATTCACGTTTTTATTTAACCTTTGTTTCTGAAACCTGTTTAACTGTCGTTTGTACTGATTTAAATGAAATGTTATTATGTTTACTCAATTTTATTTATTTTGACATATCAAATGTTGGTCATCAAAATATGAAACATTGGTCAACATTTATTAAAAGGCTTAATTACCCTTTCACAACACCATTATTACAAACCAGGAGCTACATTTCAACAACATCAAGTGACTCCTAAATTCTCTTTTCACCTCGTTCCAAAAGAGCTTACATGCTCAGTAAAAGTGTTCCGGTTTAGCTGTTCTAGTACATTTCTCCTCGCCCTCTCTTTCTAATCAATATTCTTATACATCATAAAATTGTTATATGCACTGTAAACCAAAACCACCCACAGAACTATGGATGAAGATCTAAAACAAGAAATTTCTGATCAACATAGGCATATATTTTCAGCTGAATTTGTGCAATTGTGCTTGCTTGCATTGGCCCCCTGCATTGACTATCCTTGCCAACTTTGGATTCGCTGGCTCTAGAAGAAGGTAGTTTGAATCTGGAAGGGTCCCCCGGGCAGGTAAACATGCCAAAACACATTTGATCCCCTAAGGGTGGTCTGTTTGATTACTCTGACCAATCCATAGCCGCTTGAGGAGACAGTCTTTGGCACAGTTCAGTTGGACTCGAACGGGACTGTCCCTTTTAACAAACATGGTAATGAAGGAATAACTTTGGTCCACAGCTGAAGTGCACTGCCTGCTGGAAACGTGGGCAAATGAGAGAATATATTGTGAGGTGAGGAGGCTGAGCACTGGGCTTCTCCCGTGACAAGAGCCAGGTGAACGGCATCAAGGGAGGAGCCAAGACTCTTTAAAACACGGGCTCTCCAGTAGAGAGAGAGAGGAAGAATGGAGAATGATGGAATGTTTTATTTAGCCCTAAGTGCTAGTGGTTTTGTTTGTGTCTTTTCTGAACTTGTTTGGCATTTATTTTGAAATAAAGCTCCTTTGTGCAGCTGCGCTGGTGTCTGTCTGCGTTCCTGGGTGTGTTTAGGCTGTGTTTACGCCCCAGTCTGTGGGCGTCGGCAGTTCCCCGGCTGTGCTCACAATAAGACAAACTGGACCCAACACACACAAATTGAAGTATTTGGGGTGAGTATACCCTTACTCTCTTATCGATATAATATCCTTTCACGGCTTCTTAAACCACTGCTGAATTGATAGTCAACTAATATTTTTATTTTCTATTATTTAGTGAGTATTTGTTTCCTAAAAAAAACATCACTTTAGGCACCTAAAACTGTGTGAAAGCTGAGCTTGAATGTGGTGTGGTTTAGCTTAGCAGAAACTGTAAATGCAATACTGCCGTTAGAACTTCTATGGCAAGGTATAATAAAAAAAAAGACCCAACACCAGGTAAACTAGACTGATACAATTATGTGTAATTATTATGAATCATCTTAAAGGTTCCATGTTATAAATTGGAATGATTATTGTAAACATTTTAGCAGGCAGAATGGCTTGGCGATTTGGTGGCTCACTCATAGCTCCGCCACCCCGAAGCTGCTGTTTGGGGGGGTCTGAGTGACGACAGCAGAGAACCGGTCCTCCAGTGTGTCATCCACCGCATGAAGGATGCTGTTGACTGTACTCAGGAGCAGGATGTCACTGTTGCGGTCCACTGACAGCTGGGAAATGTAGTTCCTCACAGGCAGCACATAGGACAACGGCAGGCCTACCAACTCTGCAGCCTTCTGCATCTGTAGGTGTGTTAGGATGAACATATTAATATATTAATGTGGGACAACACATGCTGTAAACCAATATTTTATGCAATAACAACATTTGGCACTTTAACACATATGACCGACATGAACTCCGATGCTTTCTAGTGTGCATAATATTAAAACGCCATCGAATTTGCCTTTTAATACAATAACCTTGTTTGTGTTCGGTTTGATTTCACTAGGCATCAACTCTTGTTTTGGCAACTGATCTTTGATGAAAACAGTGTGCGTACTCTGATGGACATTTAAATGACGGATGAAAAGATACCACCTTTTATTTCCCAGTTTCCAAAACATTACTGAAATATTGCTTATCAATCACAATCCATTTGATATTTCTTCTTTAAAAAGTACTAAGCTTTATTTTCATTCTTCATGGAAGTACTTCTTCATAAAATTCAACTGATGTTTTTCTGCATAATCCAGTAAGTGAGATTCCAAAACTCACTCTATCAGAATGAATTCAATGAATTTGCTACAATTTCATGTAAAAAACTTTCAGAGTGTGAGTTTTTAGAGGCATTCAAATCTAAAAAGACATCTGGTAACACTCGCAAATTTCTCCTGAATACAATGTTTCACACCAAACTCAATTGGGGCGCCCTTTAAGTTAAAATATAATAAACCTAGATGCAGTCTAAATGTTAGGCTGTTGCTTTTATTTGCTGCACCACCAAGGCGGATCTGAAGATTAACGCTTTAGATGGGCTCAGATGGCATAAGAACCTGAGAATACGTCATATGAAACTAAAACTGCCAGGAGGGAAACTGGGCAATCTGTTCACGAGACAAAACAAAAAGACCCTCAAGCAAGGCTGGCAAAACACCAGGCTGATTCAGTGAGAAAAGGAGTGCAGCACATGAGAATGATCACTGCTGAAATGCGTGAGACTCAAGAGCTCGAAAACTATATCAATATACCAATATCAAGATTATTGGCTAATGTCAATATTTTACACTTCGTCTTCATCTGCTGCCTGGCACAGAAGTTGTGCTACCCCTTCCCTGCTGGTCACAGTGGGGGTGGAGGCAAGCCCGGCTCCAGGCCGGCCCCTACAGCTTATGTCTCAAATATTCAATTATGCAGACCCTTTGAAAGATTGGTGGAATTCCTTTTTAAAATGAGCATCTAATAGCAAGCTCAAACTACGCTCTCTACTACCTCACGCAGTGTGAGTGTGTGCTATTTCAGGCTAGAAACCGTACCTTCTCCTGCACAGCTCGGCTGGAGTAGACATATTTCACATCTTCCTTCACTGCACAACACACCTGGTCCACATGGGTCAGCAAAATCAACTGAGGGACACCTGTGAAGTGTGGAAGAATTCAAAACATCTGACATCAAAATCCTTTTCTTCAAACTTCTACAAAAGAAGAGATTTAACGCACATTGGTTCTAGTAGAATGGACTCTTAAAAAGAAGCTCCAGGGAGCCTTTTTTGTATGATGCAGTTTTAGAGAGTGCGTGCGTATTCAGAGCATTCAACACATTTTGCTATAGCAACTGTTTGTTGTGGTATTATTAACAAATTATCAGCCTATGAATGCGGCAACGGTCAGCACATTCACGACCCCCCAGTGATGCAGCACTAAAGCACCGGCCTCTGAAGCAGAAAACTGCATTTCGAATTCATGGTGTGAGAAGATTTTCTTTTCTAACACAAACTTTCTTAGCCCATAAAACCAATGCTTGGATGTCTCTGAACACTGGTTTTAGAGTTGATAGCCCCAGCTTAGTGTTTTTTTCGGGGGGGTGTGCGCTGCACACTGCGTCTCTCGTGTTTCCCTCATACAAATCGCTGGGTGGATAAGTGAGATGATGAAATGAATGATTTCTAAAAGTGTAATATAATGGTGCCCATGGTAAAGGGATAGTTTTAGTCTCTTACATCAGCCTCTAGAATAAAGTCTCAGTCTACACCTGATTTTAGAATGAAGTCCTGAATAAAGTTTCTCACCCAGGTCTGATACAGCGGTGTGGAGCTTCCTGAGCGTGTTTCTTAGGCTACTGGTGTAGGACGTCACTTTAGAGGCATCGAGCACAAAGAGCACACAGTGGGCCTGATCCGTCAGAGTGGGAGCCGCTTTGTAACCACTGACCTTGTCGGTGATGGGGGAATCACTCTGGAACTGGAGGAGTTAGATGATGATATTTAACATTATCGTGACATATTACATCATCTTATGTCTCAATACGCCTTTACTTCATGATAAAGAATACACCAACTATGTGCTTCTTTATGAATAGAACACGATTAGCCGTGTGTAATTAGATTTAGTGCAGTGCTCTGTGTGAAACAACTAAAAATAATTTGTACTCAAATGTGGAAATACTGGCTCATCTTTTGTCTGTTCCAACTTATGAGAGGTCTTCGTGTGTGTCCTGAAAAAAGTATTGTGATGTAGGGAGTAGATGGATATGCCATCGATTTCTTTTTTAACTCTTTCAAGTCCAAGGCTCATCGCATTGTTAACCCTATTATTCAGTAAATTACATACATGGAAAGCAATGTAAACGTAAACATTTCGTAGCTCCTTGGCATTTAAGGGTGCAGAAATTGAGTCATTTGTCCACATGGAGTTTTAGGAAACACATGGATTTTGTAACGGAACTCAATTCTAAAATCCAATCCAAGGGTAGAGAAAACTGAAGCAGGACATGAAGAAGATGGACAGAATTACATCAAAATCCCAAACGAAGAAGAAGAACCTGCCAGGGAACTATGTGACACGAGGGACAGGGACAAGGGACAATCTTCAGTTGGAACAGTAAAATTTACAAAATATTCCAGTAAAATAACACCAGACTGGGCTTTCCCCTACAGTATCTAGAACAGAGTACCTGGTATCCTTCTGGAACGTGGCCTTTGACAACCGCCAGCATGTCCAAAAGAGAGACACCAGTAAAATCCTCATCTCCGATGGCCATCACATCACACAGACGCAGGGCTGTCGGTGGACCCCCTTTCTCTGCTCGAATGTCATATGACGTTAGCTGGGTGGGAGAAAGTTTGAGATAAGGGTCAGGCCTAAAATGTCATTTTTAAATGAGAGGTGCATGCAGAGTGTCGTAACGCAAGACAGTACTCCAAGAAAAGTATGTTGTGGAAAATTCAGGTTTTATTCCTTTTCATTCATTCTAATGATTCATTTGTTCATTTGATTCCTTGTTTGGT
>JBBPCX010068771.1:0-27327 GCA_037974365.1 Hydrocynus forskahlii
GACAAGGCCTGGACGTCACAGGTTTTTTCATGGCAATATATAATTTTTCATGCATTTTAGTGCTAAAATATTAAGAAAAATAGAATTTACTAATTTGATAACATAAATATTAACGGAAATTCAGCTACTTTCCACATAAAATATAACTATACAGTTTTTGGTACTGTCCAAAGAACACAAAGAAAGTGTGTCTTGGGATGGTGAAATACCTCTGTAGTCAGAGGCGGGAGGTTTGAAAGTAACCAATCTGAGAAAGCTAATTATTTCTTCGTGCTGCTGATTGGCTGCTGCACTGTGACGCATCTCGCATGGAGCTATCTCGAGTGTTTCTCTGAGTGTTCTCGTGTTTTTCGTTCTTCTTAAAGCCCTGTATTTTTATTACTGTAAAATAAATTACTGTATTTACCCTGCTTATACCAAAGAAAATGACAGCGCATACCAAAGTACAGTCTACACAGAAGTAACATCGGTATTTTACATTCTAGCACTGCAGGAGACAGCAATTCAGTGTACGCTGTACAGTATGGATATGGGTTTACCTTTACATTTTTTAAGGTTTATGTACTGAGCTGAGTTTAAAATGAAATTGGAAGTGTTTTGGGAGCATATTTGGGGGCATTTTTAGGGTTTACACTATAAAAATAGGCATTTTTTTTTTTTACTGCATCACATATTCGCGGTTTTTCACTAAACGCGGCTGCTCTTGGAACATAACCCCCGCAATAAGTATATTAATATTTACTGTGTCCACAATCTGCTGCTTTTTCACACTTTTTTACAGCACAGCTTCCTTTCTTGTTACAACTTGTTTTCAGTTTTCCTGTTTCTTGTAAAATGCCTCCCAAGTCCAGGCTTGGAAGTCAACTGTGTTTTCTTGCTTCTGACTTTTGAAACTAATCTCAATTACAAATGAACACTCGTCAATCCCTACAACTGTCCTCTGCATCTCAGAGGTCCAGTTTGGGTGTTCTAGTGCCGGGTTTCACAACCACTGGGCTGCGGATCACCGATGGGCCGTGAAGGTTTTTGATTGGGCAGCGAATCCAAAATCGAGACCTGCCATTGGTCCGTAATTGGTTATTTTCTATTATCTATGTGGTCAAGTGGGCCTTGGCAACATGCTGGGATAGACAGGTGGGCCTTAATGGTGAAAAGGTTGAGAACCATTGTTCTAGTGCACATGTTCTTCGTTTCTCAGTAACTTTTCAGACCCACAGTGTTGAGTCATCTCACCATGGAAGGATGGACAGAGAGACCTGAAACTAGAGTGCCGCTTGATTTTCTCCTCTCTCAAAGATGAAAAGTTAAAGTGTTGTTTATCTGAAGGGGCAGTTCCAGTGATTTGCCAAGTTTTCCACTGATGAGTCCATCAGTTTCTGAACTCCAGCTCCTGTATTTTACCTATTTTTTGATCATCTAATCTCTTTAAAGCTATCTGGTTTGACCATTTTAGATGCTCATGAGAAAAGAATGTGTGAGGGAGTGTGAATGTGTCTCTTTGAATATGAGGGACGGACAAATTAAAGGAGCAGTAGGGTGCACAGAAGTAAAGACTGGACACTTTAAATAATGATAGAGTTTATACTCATGATTATACTCTGTGTTGGAGGCTTTTGTGTAATTTTCTGTTAAATATGCATTCCCTGCTCCTTTCCCTGAGGCTGAAAAAATGAATTACTTAATGGCTGCTTAATGCCTGTTCTAGCAGCAGGCTACAATAAAAGTATATAGACAGTCTTAAAGAGTGTCCAATTTAAGCATTTAAATCAGATCTGCCCTGTCTTATGGGGATACATAATAGTCTAGTCTTGCGATTTTTTGAAAACTACCCCAAAAATGTGGCATTTAACAAATTGCACCTCTCCCAAATTCAGCAGCAAAATGGTTCTGTCTAGAAGAAAGCCTGTTTTGCGTACTAGTGGTGAAATGCATGTGTCCAAATGCCAGAATAGCAGAGACGCAGGCGGTTATTTCTGCTAATGGACCTTGCGTATGAATAGCAAATGATCCTAATCAGAGATGGCTGGCCCTCTTTCATGGATAGCTGGCAGTGATCGGAGCAAAAGGGGTCACTGGTAACAAATCTGAGAGCAGTGCCATGACTATAATCAAAGCATTTCAACAGGGAGCATTCATGAAGATTATGACACCGCGGCCAATGTCTGCGTGGACAATTGTCCCAGCATTTCCAGCCAAAAGCATGGATTAGAAGAAGCAGCATTATTTGTAGCCTCATTTAAGCTTGCATTAAAGGATGGTTTGTCACCTGTCCAAATACGCAAATACACATTTGATGAGGGTCTAAATTATATTGCTTTCCATCTGAAAGTCCTAAAGAACACAGTCTTCTCATTCTGCACTCGTCTACAGTTCCCTGAAGACGTTGAAATTATATTAAAGACTTCCCATAAATTTTCCTCCTGCCCATGATACACAAAGGATGTGAGGTTTTTATTGCCAGTGCAATAGAAATGGATTCTGCCATTTTCAATTAACATGGCGCCAAAAAATGACCCGAGCACATATTGATTTTTTTCCTTCTTTTTAGGGATTTTGACGGCACCATTCAATGTCATCTATTTCAGATTCACTTTGGTCAGCAGTTATGGCAGAGCCATTCTGAGCAAGAAAACAAGTGCAAGTGGTCTGTCTACATGAAATAGGAAATCTTGGGTACTTTTGGGGGTCTTGCGTGTTTCTCCAGCTGAACAGAAAGCTGGAGATTCTGTCCATCTCAATGAGCAGAAAAAAAATCAGCTCTTGGCAGATTCATGACGGTAGTTTGCTGAGTTGAAGGCAAGAGAACTTTGCTTCCTTTGGGCGTTTAGATGTTCAAAGTTTGTGATTTTGAAGCAAATGAAAATTCATTGACCGATACTTTACTCTGGCTCTGGGGCTTCGTTTAAGATCAACCTGAAGTCTAATCTTTTTTTCTACCTTATCCTTGAGAATATCGGCTTTACAGCCAACAAGATTTTGTATCCTCTCTGTATTTTTACACATCAGTGCTACCTCACTAAAATACCTATTAATACATCACACAACCTTCAGGGACTGCCTCACCCCACAGTAATAAAAAAAAAAAAAACCAGAAGCACTACTAAAAAGGCTGATAAACATGATATTCGGCTTCCTAGCATGACTGTTAGCTACCTTCCCCCTCCAAAAGTTTCTCCTAGGAGTTCCTCCCATGATTCCACCTACTTAACGATCTGAAAACAGTTTGGGAAGGCCTTGTCAGTGAGCTGATAAGTAGAACCAGGTATGGGGTAGAGCACTGAAGTGAGCTGAACTCTGACCTATGCCCACAAGCCCAGTGGTTCCCAACCCTGATCCTGGAGCCTCCCTGATCTACATGTAATTTCTTTGCTCCCAGCACACACCAGTCAGTTTGGTCTTTCCTTTGTGTGTAAGAGGAGGAAAACACTCAACGATCAGGGGCATCGACAAGCAGGGTTTGATTTCCAGCATAGTTTGATGCTTTCCTCACTCCAGCTGACCCAACTGAACTAAGGTTTAATCGGTGTGTTTGAGCTGGGGAACTTCCAAACAGTGCTGGACACAGGCCCTCCAGGACCTGAGCACTATTCTGTAGGAGGGGAGTAGGACCAATGGGTAAACTTTCCCATTCTGAATTGCCAGAGTACCCTTTTGGACATGATTTAATCATATAGCATGTTTCACACAAAATTCTTCTTATGTTTCTTTAAAACATAGTGTCATTTGCCTATAAAATCCAGCAGACAAGGAAAGATGATAACCACTAATATCAGGTTTCAACTGCCCCTCTAGATCCCCCACACCAAACTATCATCCAAAGAGACCCTCAGAGACCCTCCCTCCTACCACTTTTCACTCATAAATAAGTCATGATATGCAAGGAAGATGATACTACATCCAGTTCAAGCTGGAGTCACTGTGATGCCATAAGTCTACACTGACTCCTGTTCACTTCTTCTCCAAGCTCGACTGACTTGTTTCCATAATGCCCGACCTGCCGATCCCACTGAAAAGTAAAATGCATTATTTACTAACGGTTTTTTTTTCTTCAATTTTCAAGATTCTTCTGTGAGCTCTTGCCTCTTGTAAATGTTAAATAGACTGGCAAGCAAAGGGTTATTCTGTAGTCCTGGCAACAGCAGCTTCCTACTGATGGAGGGTTCTAATGTTTACCGATGTGCTGAAACTCTCTCCGTTCATACAGAGTGATCTTCGCAGCTGCTTGCAGGAGTGACACTTCATAATGAACTGAGAGTGAGGAGGGAGCAGTTCAAGGAATGCCACCAAAATCAGCTTGAAGGAGGACTGTTTAATGAGGCAGAAGGCTAAACTTTGCCACTTCGACATCTCTGCTATAGTCTTCTTGCAGGGTGAATGAAACTCAGCATTTTAGCTTGTTCAGTCAGTCCTAAATTGCCCCGATTACTTTAAGGGGAATTGTTCCAGTTTTTTCAAAATCTGCAGGGCTGAGCTGTAAACAGAGGCATTCAAAATGGTTCAGTGTACAAAAATGTACCAACTCAGGAGTAGAAATCCCCCTTTATTCAGACCATGTTAGAATGGGTACGGTCAAAAAAATTGCACAAAAAAAAATAGGTAAATGGCTTTTACATAATAGTAACCTTGAGTGTTACTGAACTCCAGATACACATCAAGGGGGCATCATTAATGCTGTTCCTTATGGTGGCCTAGTGGTTAGGGAGTTCGCCCTGTGATCGGAACATCATGGGTTCAAATCCCAAGACCACTAGTGGCACCACTGAGGTACCCTTGAGCCAGGTACCCTCCCCACACACCGCTCCTCGGGCGCTGTGTTCCTGGCTGCCTGCTGCTTCGACTGGGTGAATGGTTTAAATGCAGAGGAAGAATTTCGTGCTGTTCACACTGTGGTGTGTTCACGTATGACAGAATGGTCACTTTCACAAATGAATTGGACCCATTAGTCTCTCATTTTAAGTTATTCTCCAACTCGCCACAAGGGGGAGTTCCTTAATTCCCTGGCTCTTAATGGTTCATTTGAACATCATTTTCAAGGACGAGCAATACCACAACCAGGAGGGAAACACACCAGTGCAGGAGGAGGTTCCATTACAGCAGATGTGCTCCCCAGCACTCCAATGATAGATGAGAAAGTCTGCTCTTAAAGATCTAGCTCAACACCTCACAGTCTAATGCCTTGATTAATGTTCATTCTCTCTTCCAGAAGTCTTTTCCACACTCAGTCTCTGCACTGAGCTGCCACAGGGCTGTTGCCTCCAAAGCCAACCATAAAACAGATAAGCAGTAGTTTGAGGAGAAAGAGTAAAATAACCTATTTTCTTGGTATTTTTCAGAATTGGGGGGGGAAAAAAGCTACAAACTTCTCAATGCTCCCCATTCAATTTGTATTCAGGCTGTGAACACTGTTCATAGATCAATGTGAAAAGCCCATCCAAAATCACAGCTGCCAGTTTCTTGGGATTACCCCAAAGGGATAAGGTTCGGTCCAGGCCTTGGTGCTTAATCTCACTTTAACTTTTTACTGGAACTATCTAAACACAAATCTTATACAGCAAGCATGTTAATTAAAGCCCGTTTAAAAGAGCAGTCTGGAAAAAGGGACCATTTTCTACTGAACCCAGATGTAGTTCATCAGCTAAGACATGTTTTTAGGCCAAATTTTACTACTTTAGGTTTAGAACAGAAGCTACAAGGTTGCAAACATTAAAGGTCAGTAATCCCAAATATGTTCCATACATGACTATTGACTGTTAGCGATGTTATCCTTATAACTCCAGTACCAAATTAAAATAAGTAAAATTTGCAGTCCAATTATGTTTTGGGCATTAAAGATATTTTTGCTGTTTTAATCATTTGATAGTACTAAAAGGGTTAATTCATTGTGCCCCCCGGCCCAGCAGAAATTTTAAAAGCAAAACATGTAAAGTCTGAGCTAGGCGTGTTTGAAGAGCCAGAGGCCTGAGGTCAAGAAAGAAAATTGGAGGTAAAAATCACATCTGGCACAAGTTTGACAGTATTTATTGAACTGAGGAACTGTAAAAGTGTTTGAGATGCACAGTCCCAAAGGTCAGCATCAGTCAGAATGTCATGCTTATTTACTGAACTTTCAGCGGGAAGTCTCTGCTCCTTCATATAGGCCAATTTAGCACAAAGCAAAATGCCATCGGTGGCCATGAAGATTCAAAAAGCTGCTCGGAGTGGGAGCGCTCACCCAGAACCTATGACCAGTAAGGTCATCATGATAAAGAAAGGATCAATAGTCTCAGTCTGAGAAGCTTTATGAACATCAGCCCAGAAGCATGAGAGCAAGTGTAACAGACTCATGTTGGAGAACTGAAAAAAAAATTAGTACCCTTTGGCACTTTCCACATTTCCCATAAAAATAAACTGGTCTTCTCCCAACCTGAAATACATAAATAAATGAAGGGGGGAAAAAATAAGAAAGAAAAAGATATGCTGAGCATCATGTTCTATTCAGAAACTTGTAAATATCTTATACTATGAGCCCACCTGGTACTTTCCCAGTTGTCAAAAGAGTTCTCAGCAGCTGAGCGCAACATCCACAGGGTTTTCAGAACCTGACCACCACCCGGCATCAAGAAGCACTGTCCAACCCAAGCACTACATGACCCTAAAAAAGAAAAAACAGTAGGTTACTGAATTTGAAGCACACGTGTGAGCATTCAACAGACACAAGAGGAAATCTTAGCTAGCTTGCACTGGTATGACCGAGTGGGGTTGAGACCACTTTCCGTAAAAGTAAAGCAAAGCTTTCAAATTAGATGTTACACTTGATCTCTTGTACCCGTTAGGCTCCACAGTCTACAGAGAAGCATCATGGTTTTGCTACTTGACATACAAAACAATTGTGAATTTACACATTTGAGTGTAAATCCAGCTGAATGTAACAACCATAGTCAATAATGTAATCACTCGACAAACTGTTTTAGCCTTTAACCAAATTTCGAAGCCGGCTAATTAGACTGACTGTTTGATGTTTAAAAGTAGTGAAAACCAAATTCTAACAACAAAATCAAACTTTTGTAAGAATTATATTTTAAACAGGCACAATTGGGAGTTCTCCCCGATAAGAATTTGTTTTTACATTTCACCATGTGCCCATTTAAAAAAACGAATCCCTTTAAACAGCTTCAAAAATGCTTTCAAATGGCTTTAAATGAGTGACAGCAAAGTACACTGCCTGGAAATCGAAGGAATAAAAGCCATAATATACCGTACTTGTGAAAATTGTTTCTTCCACTAAAACCGACTGGAAGAGGCTACATACATTCTTACATGAGAACTGAAATATGACCCACAAAATTTGACATCACACTTTGCATTGAATGCTAAAATGGTTTCCAATAGCCAAGTGATTTTTTTTTTTTGCTTTTGTTTTCCATTTTAATTCACTGGGAATTAAAAAAAAGGGGTTCCAATGGTCACTCTACCTTTCACCCACAACACGGAGAAGGCAACAGTGGGTTGAGGGCCGTCGCCAATAAACCCGACCACTTTTGCCTCCCTGTTCTGCCCCGAAGCCCCCTGCACTGTCTCCACGGCGGTGTGATAAACTCCCCTCAGCTCCAGGCCAGTAGAAATCAGCTGCAGCATCGAGCCCAGTCCACTCCTCCACCGACCAGTTACATTACAGAAGCCCGGGTCTGACTGGTGAGAAATAAAATCCATTAAACCAATGTTTCATTAAACCAAACGCTATGCACTGCTTTAATCAATGTTCAGCTTACTTTGAACGAGGCATGATCTTGCTCCGCAAACATCCGGGCAATCCCCAACGCCAAAACACAGAAATACAACACTAAAGATTTCATACTGAAAGAAACGAAGGCCACGCCCCCCCAGGTGGACCCTATTTAACTTGTGGCCCACGCAATAATTACCCTCCACCCGTTTACCCCGTGCCTTCATTCAGAAGGATCTGCTGATGGAAACCAATCGATTGCCGGTAATTCCACGATGAAGAGAAGGCATAAACCACATGGGACCATTCAAAAGTTTCTGAACTGCAGATCCTAGGGAAAACTCCTCTGGTGATGGTTATTTTGGACACGTACCTTCTGGAATCCCTAGGGGATTTTTTTTTTCAGCTGTGCCGCTAGAGGGAGCTGCGAGTTATGTAAAGATAGCTGGAAAACAATTCATTCAAACAATTCGAACATATGATTGATATGTTTTTCATAACCCATGGTTGGCCAAGGTTATGGACATATGAGGAGGGAGTTAAATTCTATTGTACAAGTAATGTTGGTCTCTGGGCTTATGTTTCCCAGTTTCATAGTGTTTTACAAGGAGCTGAAAACCACCCATTCTACACCAAACCACACACACACACACACACACACACACATATGTGTATGTATGCGTATGCGTATGCGTGTGTGTTTGTGCTTTCAGAGTTTACTTCCGTCTTTAATGCAGCACTAGTCCTGATTTTGATGTATACATAATAGCGGGAAGTAAGGGTGCTGTAGAATTTTCTGTTGGAGCTGCAGCACCCCAAATATGATGCGTAATGATCATTAAATTGATATAGACCCACATGGTCGTTAAAATCATTACATCTCTGCCCCACCTTTCAACATCCCCTGTGTGAAAATTGTTTCTGCGGCTATCAACTATTTTTTATCATTCAGTCTGTGCAGTGTAAACATTTAATAGTCCATTTGTATTACAAAGTGCAGGACAATCTGTGCTTGGACAGTCTCTGCCAGAATATAGGCCAGTGTTTGACCACTAATTCTCTAATTCTGCAAATGCCCATCGGAGTGGACAGGTACAGTCTCTCAGTGCCCTGCTGGTTTGCTTTGGAGTTGATAAGATACTAATATATATTTCTGTTAGAGCAACACAGGGATAATGATTAGTATATATATATATATATAGTAAGGTGGTGAGCAGCTGGTGGCCTGGTGATAAGGAAGTTTGCCCTCAGAGGTCATGGGTTTGAATCCCTGGACTTGAGCAAGGTACCGTCCCCACACACTGCTCCCCAGGCGCCTTTGACCTTTAGCCTACTACAGCCACTATAGTGAGGAAGATGCAAATGCATGCCTACTTCATCCAGGGGTGTGTGCGAATGGTGGAACATGTGACAGTTTCCATGGAGGGTTGAAATATGTGGCTCACTGAGCTGACTTCAGTGAGAATTTTAATGATTGTCTGATTTTGTCCCGCTGCAGAGAGCGATCTGTGTCCTTACGTAATGAAATGTATGTGCATGTATTATGCATATCACACTCAGCTGCCTTCGCCGCCCTTTTCATTGTATGATATTCTAACACGTCCGGTTTGCTGTGTTATTTGGATGATGCCTTCACAAGGAACCCCTGTGGAGAGGGACATCAGTGCAACAGTGGTATGCTGGATGTGAGTGTGTGAAGTGTGTGTATCTGCACAGGGTCATGCATTTGTTATACACAGCTTACCACATAACTTGACAGACATTTCGTGCTGCTTTTGCTAGTGCAGAAGTTATTGGCATGTTAAGATGGGTCCAGTTATTCCTGCTGTGGCAGAATGATTGAATACCCCACAGACAGTTAAGGATAAGAAAGGTGAAATTAAAAGAAAAGAATTAACTGAAATTCTTTTCAGTGTATTCACTGAAAAGGCCCAACATCCTACATGCTTGTATATTTTCTTCCACTTATAAAGTTTGTGTGAGTTTTTCTATTAAAACACCTGTCTGTGTGATACTCTTTATTCCTAAGAATTAAATCAGACAGTTTTTGTGACTCCACCTCTAAGACTGACATATGTAAATTAGATTGGATAACCTTTGTAGTGGTATATTCTGAAAGCAGTGCAGCCTGAAATATTATAAGAAATATTATAATACAAACGTATGTAAATCTGTTTTTGTGACATTACATCAACAAAAATAAAAAATCTAAATTGTTTTTGCAGCCGTATGAACCAAATACATTTTGTAAACTTAACAATGAGCAAATTTTCCTTAATATGCTGTCTTTAACTGTCATGTACTATATATTGAAACACTCATGACATTGATGATATATGCATTATTGTTGTTGTTGTTACTGTTGTTGATGTTATTATTATTGTTGTTGTTGTTATTCACTTAAAAACATTGGATCTTGGCTGACAGCACAGCTCTCAAATAAGTCTATGATGAAGGCAATGAATCACAGTCTTGTAATATTCAATCCCTTTTCTTACTCAGTTTATTTTTGTTGATATTGAACAAAATCCCTTTCCTCTGTCCCCTCAGTGTTTTTTGTGTGTCTGACTGTCCTGCACCCCCAGAGCACAATAGAAAGACCCTCACATGTAACAGTTGACGAGGTGTTTTTATACTGAAATTCTCCTTTGTTACTCTTAAACATTTGATGACTATAGGTCAGTCTTTATTTGATCAGATTACAGCGCTTGCTTCCAGTTAAGTGTACTTTACACATCTACATTTGAGCCTATAGTTAAGGTTACCTTCTAATGACCCTGACATGTAGATGATATTTGTGCGAGAACCATGCACAGTTCCAATGACTGCCAAATCTTCCTGTCGGTCCTTGGCAGGGATGTGGGGATTTTGCTTTCCATCCTGATTTTTCAGAAATTTTCTTCCACTACTTAAAGAACGTTCAGTGGATGGTTCTTTAAAAAAATCTCAGTTGGAAGATCAAACGCTCTTTCATTAACCAAAAAGTGCTACTTCTACAGTATCGTACTGAGGATCACTTTTTTGCACTTCTGTATTTTAAAGTAGATTTTTCCAAAATCTGCATGATCCAACCAATAAAATGTAAACAAAGTTAATCATAGTTTGTTGTGGAATGCTCCACTGGTGGTGAATGATGGAGGAAACATGCAGGTTTGCTGGCAGGTTTGGAGAGTAAATTATGTTTGTCTTGGAGACATCATAACCCCTGGTTCCATTGCTTCACCAAAAATGTAGAGAAAATTTTGGGAAGGGGGGGGGGACTGTGTAAAATTGCTGGAACTGGCCCTTAGAAGGGTGCACCTTGTTAATTAGTATGTATGTCTACAGTCCTTGAAAGCAAACACAATTTTATGGATGGACCTAGCACTACCATTTTCCTCTCTTTTTTTGTGTGTGTGTGTGTGTGTGTGTGTGTGTGTGTGTGTGTGTGTGTGTGTGTGTGTATGAGTGTGATCACACAGGTCTTTGGAAACGCTGCTCTGCGTGGGCTGGTGCTGGCAGCATTAAATCAATCAGTGACAGGATTACCGCTGTAACCCTGTGTCCTTAGCGACCCTACTGGAAACACACACACTATTACGCTCGACAAACAGGGCTTGTGTTCATTTTCCCTCATCTAGACCCCGTTGTTTTGCAATGTTCTTCAGTACTTTATGAAGCCGGGCATACACTGTGCGATTTTTTTCAGCCGCGTTATTCAGCTCCTGCTCAAACTGTGCGACTGAATCGCAGGGGTTAGAAGTTCGTAGCTCACGACTCATGTTCTCGCACATGAATCTGCGGCCCGATGCTCTGATGCGACCTCACGAGGGGCGACCAGGATTTCAAACAGGTTTGATTTTCTTGCGACCATACGATTGCTGATCGGGAGCTGGTCGTTAGTGTTAATCGCTGCTCGTTACCCCATGTATACTACACGATGCACGACACACGATTAAGGCGAAGCTCAGGCCGATCCCCTAAATGGTCGCACGAGTGAAAAATTGTCTCAAAATGGGCCAAAAATCGTACGGTGTAGGCCCGCCATGCGCCCCCTGATGGCTATAATGGAAAGACCCATGGAGGGCAGGGGTAAAGCCCAAAGAGAAAAAGAACATGTGCAAAGGAAAAAAAAACAGAGCATGCTGAGGTCATGGATGCTGCATAAATCAGTATATACAAACACTAAGATGAAATCGTACTAACACCACTTCTTGTCATTTTTATTAATGAGAACATTGCACAGACACTGACACAAGGAACTGCGTGAAACTTGTTTGTTGGAAATGTTCACTCTGATGTAACCATGGGTCAGCCAATAGAACCGTGTCTTGGGTGTGGCTTCAGTTAGCCATGTTATTTTATTATTTTATAGTATGTAACAGATTAATGACACTGATAGAACTAGTTTCAGACTGAACTGTGAATGTCTCTTAACCTGCTGCAGTTTTGCCCAAAAATGGCTTGTTCCAAAATAACAGAAGGTTTCGATCCAAACATTAGCAGTCTTTACGTGATTACTAAAATATCTCAACATGTTACATTTATGCACTAATTTTAATATCTGATGTGGTTTTTACATCATTTCACATTCATGTTGGCCTTGGGTTAAAATTTTATGATCAGGTTCTCCTGCCACATCTCTTGCTTTCAACAGGATTTATCCCACATTTCTACAAGCTTTAGTTTTTTTTTTCTTCTTACTTTATTCTTCATCCTTGCTTTCATAACCTTATTGTTAATCTCGAGTCACACACTCATACTGTTGGCAGAATTTAGCCCTGAGGTCCTCAAAGCCCACACTCATGAAAAAAATGGATGTGTGGCAAAATAAATAGTGAATTGGTTGAAAAAAATCAAGGATGGTTATGTGTACTCAAAGTCTGACGATGTTCGAGGTCAGGTTCGGACTCAGAACTTGACGCTAAGTGTGAGGTCATGGTCAGACATAATGTTCTTGGGATGTTTTGGGGTTCTGACCACGTTTCAACTTCAGTCAAGCTCTGCTGCAACACAACAAACCAGTGATGCATGCAAATGCATTTTTTGATGGATTTCAAAATCTTCTTGTAAATGCAGCCTATATCACAGACACTGATAAAACATAATGTGCAAAAAAGCAAGAGGACCTTACTTTTAGCACAAAGAACCACATGCCTCAACAAGTCCACATTTAGTAGGAAGCTTAAGTCTTCTTTTATTCATATTAACCCTTTAGGTTTGTATGGACTTCTTCCTTTGAGAGCCTTAATTACTTTAGAGGCTCTGATTCAATTGTGGGCTGAAGATATGGTCCTCCAAGGCTCAACTTTGGCTTTGATGTGCTTCAAAGTGCAGAGACAGGTGAGCTACTGCTTCTGATCCAATAGTCTTATTGCATTCATCCTGCAGGGTCTGAGAAGTCTCATAGGATGAGGGTTGTGAATTGATGCTGACAGAGTAAAGCAACCAGCACTGCTCAGCTGACCTCACTGTTGCATTGCAACTCACCTTTCAACCCTGGTCAACTACAACTGTGGTCAACTGTGGTCCAGCAGACCATTCAGCTAGCTGTGAGATTAAAAATACAATTCTGTAAGAGCACCCTGGACTATCTACCATTACTCTTTCCTCCAGTTTTATTGGTATCTTTGCAATGGCCAAGCAAAAACAGGTCTGACAGCTTTATCTGACAATGAAAGGAAAAATCTATGCTGCAAAACAATTGGTAATTATCATTTATTGGCACCCTAGAACAAAATGTAATTGACTTGCCCATGCCCAGCCCACAAATGGCTACTGATTGGGCAAGCTTTACAGAATGTCAGTAACCATTGGCTAAATCTGTGTTATCCATTCACATCAGATGCTAAAAGGTTGTTGCTGAATAGCCTTTGATTTCCAGTTTAAAATGCTCATGCAACCAGGCTAGATATTGTTGCTGAGGCTAGTCGAAACTTGGCAGGACAATTATACAGCAACAATAACCAGAAAATTGAAAGCACATTAAAACCAATCTGCCCTTGCCAACTGAACAAGCCAACAAATGATTACAAATGCCTTGTAAATGTTAGTTATTTTGACAACAAACCAAGTCTGCGAAAGATTTTTGCCCCACTTGGCAACAGAAGCCATTTGTTGACCGAGCATTTCTGGGGTGCCAATAATTGTGATGCTTTTTTTTCAGGTTCGATTTTTCTAATATTTTTAATGCAAATGTGCCAGACATAGTCCGTAGCCTTTTTTTGCTTGACTTTTTACAAGGGTACCAATAATTCTTCAGGAGGGACTCAGGGTAGACAATCAAATAAAAGTCCAGAGTACTTTCCAAGAGAAAGTCGAAACATTCTTTACCTCTAATGCAAATGAAAGCAAAAGTTTAATTCCAAGTGATTTTAGAGCAATTACAACAAAAGTGTCACAGAATATAACGGACGGCTGCTGTGCTCAAATACTGTAGAAAAATAAAAACAGAGATGCATGCTTTTCTTTGGACAGCAACAGCATGGAGGTTCTCAGGGACAGCATCATTAAACAACATTCAAATGGAAAAAGCTAAAGAGCACTAACGATACTTGTCAGTACAACTAATTTAATCATCTGCAGATGCTAAGTTCATAGAATCAGTTAGTCACCAAACACACAGCTAAATCAACTGGTTTCTAAAAATAGATGAAGGTGTTTACATGCCCTCGCCAATCTCCTGACTTAAATCCCATTGAAAATAATTGGAGGATTATTCAGGACTGCAAGAGCGTCAGAGGGTCTTGTTTCCGTCAGCGCCTGGTCTTCATAGGTCCTGTGGTTGCCGTGACTAGAATCTCAGCTCTCTTAATAAAGTGAATTATCTCCCTGTTCGAAATCCTGTCTAAACCAAGATATAGGCAATTAGTTGAAATAGGTCATTAAATTACAGCAGGTACCAATGAGTGATAGTGTAAAATTGGGCAAATGGCAACATACGGGGGCCGATAACGGGGGCCTGGCCTCACAAACCCAGTGTGGAGCCCAGTGCGCTTGTCCCACCTCTCTGAGGACCTGAGTTGGTCATGATGGATGCCTTGAATATGATGGATGTTCCGCTGGACGTTTCTGTGATGTGTGAACACCTGCTCTGTGCTTTTGAAGTGTGTGTGTGTGTGTGTGTGTGATCAGAGTGTTGCGTCAGGAGATTAATGGCCTCAGATGAAGGTGGGTGGGAGAGGAGGGAGGATGGGGGCGGGGGGTCACGGAGGAAACGCCAGTGGCTCGCGCTCAGGTGGGTGAGAAATCATGCAGCGACAGTTGGGCCGCGGAGTGTAATTGTGCACCTATATAGTGGAGCTGCAGGACAGGTGGGGCTCATAAAGTGGGCAGACGGAGGGTCGAGTTCTTCCTGGTAAGGTGGATGGTGAGCGTGGCTGCGTCCGCAGGTGAGCGCGCGATGCTCGCGGCCAATGAGCGCTTCGTGGTGTCTCACGCGGCACTGTGCGGGCTCCCCATCGGCGGGACAGAGCTGCTCGCGCTGCACGCGCAAACGGAGGACGACGGAGCGAGCGCGCAGGGTCACGCGCACCGGCACGCGCAACACACGTGAGTAAATCGAGCGGCACCCGGAACCCGTGTTCATATATATATATTTTTTTTCTTACACTGGTTGCAAGCCATGCAACGTGTGATATAACAGATCATGTCGTAAGGAATCGTCAAACGTGAACAGATCTATAAAAAGATATCTGCGTTCAGTTTTCCAAATGTCTGCATAATCAACAGGTTAAGACTTAAACAGCATCATTTGGAATGCTCCCTCGTGCTGTTTACGGTTGGTGGTAAATGGAACCAGAGGTCTGCCTCTGAAAGCTCCCTCACAGAAAGTTACAACAAAATCATTACCGTTAGTTATGACTGCGCTGCATGACGCGTGAGGGTTTTGAGAAGCTTGAGGCGTAAAACTAAATCCATTCATAGTGGAGGGTTACATGCAGGGTGATGTGAGGCAAAATAGTTCCCAAAATAAAACTTTTTTTTTTTTCAGTTTAGATTTACCTCTGTTTTACCATTAATGTAATAATGTAATAACTGGAATGTTAAGAAGACACGTGTGGATTCCCTGGTGGGATTGGATGGTAAATAAAATGGCTGTTTGTGTTGTATACACTCCTGTTTCGATTCACCAGCGCCATAAAGTCTACAATGAAGCATTTCACACCAAACCAACTCTGAATGACTTCGTTTACATCTCAAGCATTGATTTATGTGGACATTTTCAAAAATCAGTTGAAAATCCCTTACAAATAACTATGCATCTATGAGTGTAGGGACTCTTCCTGATTTTTTGTCACAACCTAAACTTTGATGTCAGAGCAGAAAAAAAATGAAATTGACATGCAGAACTCATGAAAGGAAAAAAAAAAAACATATCTCATTTAAAAATTGAATTTTAAATTCTGAATAATTCACATTTTCTACATTTATTTTTTTTCTGTGGCTTTGTTTTATATGGTAATAAAACCATATAAAATAAAAAGTTTTTGTGTAGCTCGGTGACAAAAGAGGGCGGGCTTCACTTGGCCAGTGCACTGACGAGGATGCAATGACATTATGATTCTAGAAAAGATGCTGAACATAATAATACAAATGATGTAACAGTGTTAAGCATTGGTCGTTATATAAAGGGCTGTGGGGGGATGTTATTGCCTTAGGCTAAAAAGAAAACAAAAAGAAACAGAATCAAAACTAAAGCAAGGAAGTCCCAAACATTGTTTTATGTATATGTGTCATACGATCACATTTGCACAATTTCCTGCTCTTTCTCTTACTGTGTAGTGGATCAGTCTACATGTGTTTGTTACCTGACTGGATATATTCAGTCTTCATGACGGCTGCTATTGTTAATAGAAGTGTAATGCACTTAAACCCACGTCTGTAGATCACAGTGTGTTGCAGAGTATCAGAACCTGTTTAAGCAAGTCCATTAGAGAATCCTGAACTCAGCACAGTGTGAGGCCCATCTATGATGACTTAGGTATGCAGTTACCACAGTGCTAAGCTGCTAAACAGTAGCCTCAAACAAGCATGCTTTGGCTGATCAGCTACATACTGGTGAAGTTCTGTGTATTTGCTGAGACCAGACTACAAACTGTGGTAATCCTGCAGACCCAGAATCGCTCCTTAATTCTCTCTCTCTCTCTCTCTTTCTCTCTCTTTCTCTGTCTCTGTAGGTATGAAGCCATGCAGCGGAGGCACACTACTCTGAGAGAGAAGGGCCGCAGGGGGCCGGCCTACATGTTCAGCGAGAGAGGGACCAGCCTCACTGCTGAAGAGGAGCGCTTCCTGGACGCTGCAGAATATGGCAACATCCCAGTGGTGCGCAAGATGCTGGAGGAGCCCAAGACACTCAGTGTTAACTGCGTGGACTACATGGGCCAGAACGCCCTGCAGCTCGCTGTGGGCAATGAGCACCTGGAGGTGACAGAGCTGCTGCTGAAGAGGGAGGGGCTTGCCCGGGTAGGCGACGCCCTGCTCCTGGCCATCAGTAAAGGTTATGTGCGCATCGTGGAGGCCATCCTGGCACACCCAGAGTTTGAAGGTGGCCTCCGCTTCGCCCACAGTGCCCTGGAGCAGGAGCCCCGGTACGATGACTTCTATGCATATGACGAGGACGGCACACGCTTCTCACAGGACGTCACGCCAGTCATACTGGCTGCACACTGCCAGGTAGGGGCTCTTGTGAAAGATACCTCCTACTTGGAGAGTCATAAATAATGGATTTAGTTTGGGGATAGGGCTGTCAGTTGTTCCTGGAGAAGCAGGTTCTTTAGTACTGTGACCCCAAAGCTCTGGAACTTTTTGGCCCAAGGCATTCGTGCTTGCTCATCGAGTTCCTGTTTTAAAATGCAAACTATAATCTTTTCTTTACCAAGAACTTCTCACCAGTCTCAGCCTTGCCATTTCTGTCCTGTTCATCATACTTCGGTCTCAACTTTTATTTTGCTTTTCCTGATGATGTGTGATGCAAGTTACAAGCATTCAGCTAGTTTTATTTTTGTTTGTCTTTTGTTTTGCCTTCCATTCACACCTTGGTTTTGTTTTCCTTGTTGTTGTGCGATGCTGTAAGCCTATTTTGATGCTCCGACCTTGAGCTTTGACAAGGTGCTATATAAATATTTCAGCATTGTTATTACTATTATTATTAGTAGTAGTAATAGTAGTAGTAGTAGTAATAGTAGTAGTTTCACACTGTGTTCCCTCCAAAATATTTCAAATGTTGAGTTGGTTGGTGTGAAATGGCCCATTATAGAGAAATTGGATCGCTTTACAGTGGTAGTCTACAACACAAATATAGTAATTTTATTGACTGTCCACCAGTGACCCTACATGTGTCCTCTACATGTCTGTAAGGCATGTTGGTAAAATAGTGACAAACTTGGATTAAAGAAGTTTTCTTTGGGGACTATTTTGCCTCACAATGTACCCTTTCATCATAAATGGATATCATTTTAGGTCAAAATTCCTAACCATTTAATGTAATAACTGTCTGTAAGGGAGAATTTAGAGGTAGATGTCACCACCACTTTGAACAATTGTGACAGAGTAAGTTTCTCTGCCAGGAAGCAATTTACATCATATCACTCTTTGACTTTGGCTACAACTTTGTCACTAAATTATGCAAATAAAATTACAACCACTTCTGGCGTAAATCCAAGTACAAAAGTAATCTGTTGTGAGTGGTATTTAAGAAAGAGTTTTATGGTGGAAGAGGCTCAAAAACATACACAAAGTTCATATTATTAGCAATATTATAATAAAAGCTTTAGAGGTCTAAGAATACTACCCAGGGGCATTTACATTTTGTGGATAACTCCTAATAATTGTTGTTGTTTGAACACTGCCAGGAGTATGAGATTGTGCACATATTGCTGCTGAAGGGGGCCCGCATCGAGAAGCCACATGACCACTTTTGTAAGTGCAGCGAGTGTATGGAGAAGCAGAAACAGGACTCCTTTAGCCACTCTCGTTCCAGGATGAACGCCTACAAAGGCCTGGCCAGCGCTGCCTACCTGTCACTGTCCAGCGAAGACCCAGTGCTCACGGCCTTGGAGCTCAGCAATGAGCTTTCCCAGTTGGCCAACATAGAAACTGAGTTTAAGGTGAGTTTAATGTGTGATATGATGTGGGTAGCATCCTCTCCAAACTGGCCCTGTGCGCTCTGTTTGCTGACTGGGGTGGGGGACTAGTGGGTAGGATACTTTCTCCTGAACCGAGAGGTCATGGGTTCGAATCCTACCTTCAGCATACCACCACTGGGTTCCTGAGCAAGACCCTCGACCCCTAGTTGCTCCAGGGAGACTGCCCCCTGTAGTTGGGGAATGGAAGTCGCTTTGGATAAAAGCGTCTGCTAAATGCTGTAAATGTAAATGACTGTGGCCATTTCACTTGTGCCCTTTGGACTACTCTGCCCAGTGACAAAGCTTCTGGTGCTTGGAGGTGCTGGGCACTCTGGGGTGATTCGGGGCCAGGCTCCTCCTGTGTCTCATTAGTGTCAGACCCTGTGTGCCATATACACACACACATATAGAGATATATATATATATATATATATATAAATAGCACCCAGCTACAATAGTTAATTCATGCTGAAGTTATAAGGGGTTTTTTAAGTTATAGTGTTTTTTAAAGATGTGAAACACATTGTAGTCAGTTACCCTTGAGGTCATTTACATATGTCAGTCGTGAAGACACGGTAGCAAAAACAACTTATTAAATGAAGAAAGAACTTTTATTAAAACTTTAAGGCCCAGTTTCCCAGACAGGGATTAAGACTAGTCCTGGACTAAACAGTATAAAGAAAGGAGATTTTCCATTGAAACTGAAATATAGTCCAGGACTAGTCTTAATCCGTGTCTGGGAAACCGGCCCTAAATCACAGAAGTGTCATAAATGGACCTCAGGGTAAAAAATAAAACAAGACAAGGCTCTTTAAGCCTAGGTATACTAAGGACTTAGCCTATGGCAATCAAAACGTGGTTTTACATGTTCAGATTTTATTCAGACTGTCACACTAATATTGACCTATGTTGACTAATAACAAGGTCTGGCATAGACTCTGATTCTGACACATTTCCCTCAGTGATCAAAATGCTGTGTGATTAATTTTCTTTTCCAGAGACACTTTTTAATTGCTTCATTAAATTATTCAGGGCTTAACGCCGGCCTCCTGGAAGGTCGTAATAGTGTCTTAAAGAACATGTCTACATTATTAATGTTTCCACACAAACATCTTTAGGACTAATTCGGGGAAGTTTCAGTCATGAGCCTAATGATGGGCAGGGAAAAAGACGGCAGAAAAGGAATTTGTCCGTCTTTCCTCCTCCAACTTCACTTCCAGATTTCGGCACAAATTATGATCAAGCCCTAACTTTCAGTTAATCGTGATCATGGAGTGTGTGAAGTGGTAATTACTCGTACATAGACTCGTGCGGAGTCATTCTCTTTAGAGGAACTCTTAAAGAAGCGCTCTAGCATGCTTTTTGAAGCTTGAGTGTGGAGGAGCCACTCGGGAGAACTTGTCTAATCACTGATTCTCACGGCCAGTTTGTCAGTTCCTCTCATTGATTCAGCGAGCTGTTAATTGAAGCGCCTTTATTGAGGGTGCCGTGTAATCACTCCATCGTTATTCCCTAATCACTGTTCTCCACTGCAAGCTCACCCTTCAAACAATCAATGGCATCAGTCATCGCCCTTGTATCACATTCGTATTTCAGAATTTACTCCAAAGCCATGATCGCTGGGTTGTTTTTTTATTGGTCTTTGGGACATATTACAGTTTTTATTTCAGTTACTAAGACAGAATCAGATAAAACCATCCGTCATCCTTGCACTGAGGGATCTTTCCTTCTTTTCAGCATTTTTGCTTCTTGCTCAAAACTCATAGTATTTTTTCTGTTCATAGGACAGTGAAATCCTATGATCCAGTGTAAAGTTACCCCTTTGAAGATATCAGATTTTTGTCTCACAGCGATATTTTGTTGTTGAAAACCATTTGTTGGGGGCATTTTATATGATATTACATGTAAATACTTTTTATTGTTTTCAATGAAGCATGGCCTAATAGTCTTTAAGATTGAATCTGATAATAAGAATGGGTTATCTTGAGCACAATCCTTCTGTTTTTACAGAACGACTATAGAAAGCTGTCTATGCAGTGTAAGGACTTTGTGGTTGGTGTGCTGGACCTGTGTCGGAACACGGAGGAAGTGGAAGCCATTCTGAATGGTGATGTGGACCACAACCCGCCGACGGACCACAACAGGCCCTGTCTTAGCCGTGTCAAACTGGCTATTAAATATGAAGTCAAAAAGGTAGAGTAAGCCATAATTCAGACCTTAATGAATGAGAGTCTGTATGTATAGTACTCTGCAAAGGTCTTGGCCCACCTAGGAAAGTAATTTTAGAGCTATGCATCTAGTCAGCATATGGTCAATCGTCAATTTGTGTGTAGGATAATCAGTCCTTTGTTAAGGTGCTGATGGAACTGAAATCCAAGCAATGACTAGAGCTGCGCTAAAGAGAAGAGGAACCAAAATATAACCAGCGATCTTCTTAGGAACTCATAATATAATCACTTTTTTTAATTAAATGTTGATGTGTAACAATAGTATACTAACGACCTTCACAGTCAACCATAGCCAGGAGTTGAAGAAAGTATGAATGTTTTTGTTCTCTCCAGGGCAAAGATGCGCCCCCCCCCCTCCCAATAATTCTGTAGCTGACACTACAAAATTAGCGTTCTCCTCCAAGCATGTTGAATCAAGTGATGCTGTTTTCGAAAAAATGTGAGAGAGTTTCACGAAACCATTGGTAGTATCGTAGCTATCTTACAGATTACATTGGATAATAATTAATTGGGTAGGGGACTGGGAAACATGCAAAAACTTGGCCCGAAATTGCTTTTTATGTGAGTGAATGAATTGTATGGGAGCGAATAATGTGCTATTATTTTAATGTTTATATTATCAGCACTACTGTACCGACTTCTTATAGTCTTGTATTGTATAACTACACATTTTTTTTCTTTAATGTTATTGTCATAATCCTAATTGGTGACTGTTTGCTTTCGTGCATTGTTTGACCATTCGGAAAAGCGAAAAACACTGGCTGTCCGGATAGTCTGAATCAGTGTTCTGGGATGACATGAGACTCTTGACTGTTTCTGTGCAGTTCGTGGCTCATCCGAACTGTCAGCAACAGCTCCTGACCCTGTGGTATGAGAACTTGTCTGGCTTGAGGCAACAACCTATTGGTGTGAAATGTTTATCAGTGCTGGGCGTGATGGTGGGTCTGCCTTTCCTAGCAATTGCATATTGGATCATGCCCTACAGCAAGGTACAGTCCAGAACACCACAGTACCTACTTATATCCACTTTCCTATACCTTTGAAGTCAAAAAGTGTAGGAGAAGATACCTTGTGCCATTAGCTGCAGTAGTCCAGAGACCTTTTAGGATTCTGTGTTTGAGTTTTGAGTGGTAATGTTTTGCTCCTCTGTTCCTTTTCTCAAGTTGGGTCAAGTTCTGCGGAGTCCGTTCATGAAGTTTGTTGCCCATGCTGTCTCCTTCACCATTTTCCTTGGCCTGCTGGTGCTCAATGCTTCCGACCGCTTCTTAGGAGTCAAAAACCTGCCCAACGAGACAATCACTGACCACCCACGGCAGGTGTTCCGCGTTAAGACCACCCAGTTCACTTGGACAGAGATGCTC
Organism: Hydrocynus forskahlii; assembly: GCA_037974365.1. NCBI lineage: Eukaryota > Metazoa > Chordata > Actinopteri > Characiformes > Alestidae > Hydrocynus > Hydrocynus forskahlii. Next base: position 22,397 of record JBBPCX010068771.1, read on the forward strand.
ATTATGAAATGGGTGCTTGGTTAGTATCGCTGTATATTTTGCTGAAAAATACAAGTATACAAAAATACTAAAACACTACTATACAAACCTACATTATACTGGGAGACACAGAAAACCGGGAACGTTTGAGGTGCGTAGTGGCAGCCATGTACAGTGTGCAGCACTATGGAATGGGGACTGAGCTGTAAACAATCACGCCATTCAGTAATAATGGAGGAGTGGAACGGTAGACAGCGTGCTTTCGCGGTAAAAATGTTTTCTATTTTTATTTGTTTGCCAAAAGAAACCGTTTTTCTGTGTCACCCTGTACATACTTTAGTACTGTTTATTGTCACAGTCCAAAGCAAACCATGTATCTCCATTTTGTTCTGTATCATCATCAACACAGCAGCCCACGTTGAATAAAAACTCTCTACATGAACGTACATTATAAGTAAAGAATGCTAATATTTTGTAGAAAGTTAATATTTTGTAGAGGCTTTTTTTTATAAACAATGATATATATTTATGAAATATCCTGACAGGGCCCAAGAATTTGCATTGCAAGTCAAATGTGTGGAGTCTATATTTCAAGCCAAATTAAATTCATCTGCATATAAATATGTAAAATGTACAAAAATATATAAATAAAAACTTTTGGATAATTATAAGAATATCTGTATTTTAAAATTGTCCCCAGAAAGATGGATGATTCTGTAGCCTCCTATTTCAAAAGTAATCAGACAAAAAAAATCTATATTATTATGATATTATATGAAAGATGTTATATAAAATAATATGAAATTGTGTTATTTTTATCATACTATTTTTTTGTCCCCCATAAAACTGAAATACTGAAAGGAACACCAAGTAAAATTACACTTTTTAAGATATTTATATACAAAATAAGAAATTATTAACATGCCAAGTGTCTGCAAACTTTTCAGTGTTTTTCAAATCAGTAAAAAGAATGACATGCTTTAGCGCAGCTAGAAATTGAAAATACTCACTGTGATCTGATCGTGTGGTCAGGAATGATCTGGTCAGAGTGTAAGGAGATCTGGGAGGATGGTGCACGTGAGTATATAGTGCACCTCTGGAACATCCTGGACTTTGGTATGCTGTCCATCTTCGTGGCGTCATTCACAGCACGGTTTATGGCCTTCCTGCGAGCATCTCGCGCTCAGCTCTACGTTGACCTGTATGTGACGAATGATGACCTGAGCAACGTGTCCCTGCCTGCGGAGGTGGCCTACTTCACTTACGGTGAGTGCAGATTTATGGATCTATATGTGTGTGTGTGTGTGTGTGTGAGAGAGAGAGAGAGAGAGAGAGCGAGGGAGAGAGAGAGAGAGAGAGAGAGAGCCTATACCAAAGAGGGAGAGTTTGCATACCAAAAACAGTCATAACCCATTTTTACCATGTTCATGTTATCATGCATATATACACAAGCCATGTCATTAAAACCAGTGATGGGAGTGAAAAACATTTTTTTTTCATTACAATGGTACCTCTAAAGGAATGGGATATTTTAGGCAGCAAGTGAACAGTCAGGTGATGTGCTGGAAGCAGGAAAAATGGGTTGAGGGTAAGAATCTGAGTGAGTTTGACAAGGACCAGACTGTGATGGCTAGACAACTGGGTCAGAGTACTTCCAGAACATCAGTCATGTCATAACAAAATAACATGCCAGTAGAGTACTAATTGCTATGTGTGTGTTTCTCAGCAAGGAACCGCTGGCTTCCCTCTGATCCCCAGCTCATTTCAGAGGGCCTGTACTCAATAGCCGTGGTCCTTAGTTTCTCACGCATTGCCTACATCCTGCCAGCCAATGAAAGCTTCGGACCTTTACAGATCTCCTTGGGCCGCACTGTGAAGGACATCTTCAAGTTCATGGTCATCTTCATTATGGTCTTCCTGGCCTTCATGATTGGCATGTTCAATCTGTACTCTTACTACCTGGGTGCCAAGTATAACCCTGCTTTTACCACGTAAGTCAGGACTTACATAAATGGTCACACATTTTGCGCAGTGCACTGTAAACTAACTGGTTGATTGTAAACCTGACTGTGTTTCCTCCTCTTTCCTCAGATGTAGTCAGTCTTTGGAGCATGTTTGATGTCTTCTTTAGTTTTGCATTGAAGCTACAAAGCTAATGTAGCTCACAAGGAATATAAACTTACATCCTACCAACTGGAATTCACCTCATTTTCATTTTATCAGTAACCTCTAATATGCTTGTTAATGTGGTTTCTGACTCTGTATGACACACAGTTATCTTTAAATATTGACTGAAATACTTAGCTTAACTAAAAACATTAGGCCTACAAGCATTCATCTTGAAGTCTGAGCTTTGACCGTGTATAGAGATGACAATTTACTGTAAAGTGCCAGAAGCCACATAAGCAAGTCTGTTTGAGCTGAGTTACCAAAACTGCATGCAGCTTCTGCAATTGGTGGGGTAAAGCTACATTATTTTCAAAACTTCAGTGCACGGTAGCTTTACCAAATCAGTAACTGTCAGTTAACTGGCTTTGTATTGCTAGTTTACTAAAGGAATAGTTTGTCTAAACATCAAATTTACACATGCTCCAGATAGTTAGCATTTTTGTAGTCCAAATTTTGCTTTCTAAATGTAGTGCTGGAGCTAAAATGCAAAGAAACATTAGAAGTCAATTCTCAAATCTTTTCTGTTAGTCTAGCCCTAAAACTTCTTTCAACTGCATCAAGCTCTTTGTTAAGATTGGATGGCCTGGTGGTTAGAGCTTTGTTGTGGGTTTTAATCCTAGGACTGCTAGTGTCATCACTGAGGTACCCTTGAGCAAAGTACCATCCCCACACACTGTTCCTTGGTGTCCCCTGTTGTTGGCAGCCCACTGCTTCACTTGGTGAATGGGTTAAATGCAGAGAAAGAATTTCACATTGTTCACACAGTTGTGTGTGGTGTGCTGTGCTGTGTGGCTATGAGGAGCCGCGGTACTTTACAGACATCGTGGATGTGGTTTGGGGCACAGTATGGTTTACTGTAGCCTATAAAAATGAGCAAAAGTTCATTACTCCTGGCAGCCATTTCTTACAACACCTGGACTGGAGAAGACTGATCTTGGGTCAGATTCCTCTTTATTTAAGACAGTTACTGCTGTGTCCCAGACCACATCATCAAGTCTGATCCGCCTTAACGAAGAGTAGGTGCAGCTGAATCGTGATTGTCTCAGGGTTGTTTTCAAGGTTATCGATTAGCCAGCTAAAATATTATGGTTTTTATGGCATTTCTTCAGTTACTTTGCTAGGAAACTGCTTGTGGCTAGCGAGGAGCACTTTAACCTCCTTTTCATGATACTTAGCTGGTATGCTGTATGTACATGTGTTTTTCCTTTGCAGTGTGGAAGAAAGCTTCAAGACACTGTTCTGGTCCATCTTCGGGTTGAGTGAGGTGGTCTCTGTGGTCCTGAAGTATGATCACAAGTTCATTGAGAACATTGGCTATGTACTGTATGGAGTCTACAATGTCACCATGGTGATTGTTCTGCTCAACATGCTGATCGCTATGATAAACCACTCTTATCAGGAGATTGAGGTAAGGTCCACCACATTTAATTTTCACCGACAAATTATTCTTCTACTGAGAAATAAACAGCTCATCCTGTTGAGTGTAATAAACAGCCTATCCTGTTGCATTTTGCTGGGCATTTGTTTTTTTTTGCTGTTACTTTTCAATCCTGTAAGAGAAAACAAAAACTTGCCGTGGCTTTGCTGATCTTATGTATATTTAGCTGCAACCGTCATCTATTTTGTAAGAATAATGAATTGAGAGTCTACTTAAACTATTACTTACAATATGTATTAACATGAAAAGCACATATTGAAACTTTATACCTAAACATGGTTAAACCCCTTTCTACAGTGGGCTTGAAACAAATTTCTGTTCTTCAATAAAACTGATAGAATCTATATGTAGATGGGGAAGTCTATGTCTGCTTGTGTGAGAGAACAGGTCACAGTTTTAAAAAGTGCTTTTATTTTGGCTAAATGCTGTTTATGGGGAATATGTGATATGAAGAAAACCATACTTGTCCCGATATGACTGTCTGTGTGAAGAGTCCTCACCCCTCCCTTCACAACACTCATTGCTCGCTAGCAGCTCAACGCAGAGTCACACACTCTGTTCTTTGAGTGTCCTCAGGTGGGGTCTACAGAGAAAGGCTACACACCTGGAAGGTTTGAGTGGTTAAAGATTTATTTATATGAATTAAATTTGTCTTGATGGTGTAGCTGATCATTATTATGGTACTACTGGCCATACTCATCATGTACATAGAAAAGCATATTGTGTTATGATTTACCATGATGCAATGAAATCAAACTGCCCATCCATAACTGATCAACTTTCTAGGGATGTAATTGCTCTTCTTAATGCTTAATTAAGGTATTTAGGCATGCCCAAACTTTTGATAGACAGCACAAAAGTGATGCATTGAATTCGCAACATTTCCACATGAATTAAAAATATTACATAAGCACAGTCACTACCAGAAGTGAACAAACAAATTATAACTAGACAAAGTTGCATTTCCTGAAGGAAATATGATAGCATGCAGAGCTGATAGATAGATAGACAGATAGATAGACAGATAGATAGACAGATAGATACAGACAGATATATAGATAGATAGATAGATAGATAGATAGATAGATAGATAGATAGATAGATATAGAGATAGATAGACAGATAGACAGATAGATAGATAGATAGATAGATATAGAGATAGATAGACAGATAGACAGATAGACAGATAGATAGATAGATAGATAGATAGATAGAGAAAGAGAGAGGATAGATAGATAGATAGAGAGAAAGAGAGAGAAAAGGATAGATAGATAGATAGATAGATACAGAGAAAGATAGATAGATAGATAGATAGATAGATAGATAGATAGATAGATAGATAGAT
>JBBPCX010068772.1:0-11918 GCA_037974365.1 Hydrocynus forskahlii
GTGATTAATTAAAAACGCTGCAGTAAAATTTCTCAAAACTCTGCATTCTGACTCTCCATCATACACTCTTTCACCCAACAATGTCAGATACTTGAGACATTATTTTGAAATAATGGAGCCATAAGAAATAAGACCTACAACTCTAAGAGCTATTAAAGAATAGACTTGCATGCCAGGTTTAGGGGGTTCTTTGGTTTTTATATTGTGTAAAATATGTAATATATTTTTTATTAACATGTCCAAAAACTGTACATCAAACATTTCTAACATTTTAATATAAAGATTGTCAGTACGAACGGTTCCACGTTATGCATAAAAATGAGTCAGAAATCCCACCTACTGGCGGTTCAGCGGTACTGTCCAGCCATTTAAGGTGGAACGGAATCTGAGAATAAGTAACTGGCGAATAAGAAGCCAACTTCAGCCTCGTTTTCGTAACTTCATCTTTTTCGTTCTATATTTGAATTTTCAGTTCCATCTTATTTAGTTAAAGAAAATGGACCTGCTACGCAGTTTAAGGTGGACCAAATCGGAATAGGCACCAGGCGAACTTTACCTTGGACTTCCACCAGGTCCAGAGCGACGTCTGTCACGATGTCCATTCCTGTACCAATGTCCACCTGACATGTCTTCAGGGTAGACAACGTGGGCTGTATTGAACTTAATGACATTCTCCTGTGATAAATAAAAGCGAAACGCAACCCCACGATAACTAAATGGGCAATTTTACTAAAAGCACTTAATTCAGACCTCCGTGATTTGTTTACAGATTAGCACGGTTAGCTCACTCAACTAACATTAGCGATTTTAAGACCACAGAAATAACCTACTGACACGGGATTCACAAACAGTCAATAATATATTCGATTATAATATTTTACTCCTTCCAAACAGTTATTCAAACACCAGGTTGTAAAAAAACCAACAACTTTGTTTACTTGTCAGCTAGCCGCCTGAGTCAAAACAACGCGCCGAGACCTTCTAACTCTGCCGCCTGCACCCCGACAAAATAAAAGTCGGAAAAAGTCTACTTGACTTACACTGGGCGGAGACGAGGATGCAAATTTAAACTGATCGGGAATATCACCTACAATTTTTGCAGACATACTAATAAATCGTGTACTTATAATAAAACAAGCGCACACGTATTGTGCCCATAACCGTGTTAAATTGTAAATAGTTCTCGTGCAACGGTACAACACACTAAACTTTAAGATACGAATAGGTTAACACCTATTCTTTCCACCTTTTTCCAAAATGTCCACTTTATTAAATCGCTATTATGTGAACAAAGTCATTTAGCGGTGGTGGTGATATATAAACTTTTTTATGATTCCTCCCATCAGCACCATCACATGTGGGTTTGTTAAGTTCCATCACAATGTGCTTGATTACATCTCTACCCAGACATCTGGATTTTCAGCCAGCTGAATGATAGGGTTAAGGGCTACCTTAACCTTATCATTCAGCATTATGTGCCTACTCCCTTCCTCGACAGAACATTGTCTGACTCTGCCATCCCTACACACAAGGCAAACCCAGTCCAGACTCTTCTCTTTACTATTACTACTGGGCAAAATGTGCAATTTAAAATGTGCAATTTTTCTGGTGCATTTCTACTGTTATTGACAATGACTGTCACTCCATTGTGTACCTGTATGTGTGTGTATCTACAGTGTTTAGTTAAGTTTACAAATAGTTTACATATACATATATGTATATATTTTACAATGCAGATGTCCATATTTATATTTCTAGATTGTATAGTGTACTTTTTATACTGTACTGTTGATGTAGTATTTATTCTACTGTTTTCTTAATTTTTGCTGCTCTTAACTTTGTACTGCCCACCTTCTGCAAATTTCCCACTTGTGGGACGAATAAAGGTTTAGTTTATCTTATCTTATTACTGCCTCCCCTTCTGGAGGAATGAACTGCCTAAGCCGACAAGAGCAGCAGAAGCCCTCTGTAGCTTCAAAAACCTTCTCATACTGTCCTAAACCTTAATTGTGTCCTCATACTGTAAGTCACTTTGAATAAAAGCGTCTGCCAAATTAATGTAATGTAATGTACCAAATCATGGAGAAACTGTGTGGACAGATGGATGGGTTTAAGGGAAGATTATGATACTATTTGACTGAGGCACGTGACTTTTATTTTGACGACCAGCCGCACGGATCGCAGCTGCAGCCTATCGAGTCCGGCGCGGCCACGTCACGGTACCGGAGAAACAGCCCGCCCGCCCCGTCCCGTCTCGGGTACGGACCACAACAGAAGCGGCCAAACCAGGAGGTTTGCCGAACCAGGTGCGATCGCAGATCTCGCGGCCTCGTGCCGACACTTTAACCCTCGCGTTAGAAAAGTGAAGAGGGGTCTCCCGGCGTATGGAAAGATGTCGGATCTGGGGGACTGGTTTAAGAGCGTCCCGTTCATCACTCGGTACTGGTTCGGGGGGTCGATCGCGGTGCCCCTGATCGGGAAACTGGGCTTAATCAGCCCCGTGTACCTCGTGCTGTGGCCAGAGGCCTTCTTCCACAGGTTCCAGGTAAGAACGAGCAACACTAAAGCAAGAAGGGACGGGGAGCTCTGTGGAGGCCTAGGCCTCATCTTCTAATAGGACACTTCTACTAAATCCATAAACACAGTATTGCAGGTTAATTACTTCTGGGGCTCTTGGTCAGCCAGATTGTGAAAAAGACATTTTTGATCCTCCTTGATCACTAACTGTGTTAAAATGTAGGAAAAACTGAAGCGCACAGCGCATATCACTCGGATCTTCTCTTTTTTCCTTGACGCGTGGTGAATACGGACTCCAGTACAAGAAGGCGATGTTAGCGAGCTTTTGGGCTTTAACAAACGGAGAAGGAGAGAAAAAGTGTTGAGACGTGAAGCAAAATCGTCCATATTTAGAGCGAAAGTTCGCCGTGACGTTTTGGCGCGTGTGCTGCTGCTCGCGGCTCCTCCAGCAGAGGACGCTAAAGACTCGGAGCGCGCTGGAGGAAGAGCGTTGGTAATGCACACACACAATTTGGACAAAATTATTGGGACACCCGACCGTTGCACCAACAAGGAATTTAATGGTACTGCATTCAAATATACTGACTTGTCTAAGTATGGAGTTGTTCGCCCCCTTTGCAGCTATAACAGCTTCAACTCTTCTTGGAAGGTTTTCCACAAAACTTTGGAGTGTTTATGTGGGAATTTATGCCCAATCATTTTGTAGAGCATTTTTGAGGCCTGGCGCTGAGGTTGGACGAAAAGGCCTGACTCGCAATCTCCGTTCCAGTTCATCCCTAAGATGTTGGATGGGGTTGAGGTCAGGCCTCCAAGCGGCTCTTCTACACCAAATTCATCTAACCATGTATTTATGGACCTTGCTTTGTGGATTATAGCACAGTCATGCTGGAATGGAAAAGAACCTTCCCCAAACTGTGTCCACAAAGTTGGAGGCGTGGCGTTGTCCAAAATATCTTGTTATGCTGAAGCAATAAGAATCTTTCACTGGAAGTAAGGGGCCTAGCCCAAACCATGAAAAACACGGGTAACAGGTGCGTCCCAATAGTTTTGTCCATATAGCGTATGTTATGGCGACTGAGTGTCGAATTATCACGATAGCGCTACAAATGTCTTCACAGCCAGTGTCGGTCTGTGTGAAAAGATTCAACAGCTGCGTTACAAATTACACATTCCTATACTTCCCATATTACAGTACTGAGTGCATTTGTAATGGTAGTGAACCAATTAATTTGGTAGTGTGTTGGCCTGTAGTTTGGGATTCAACCTAATAATTCAACGTTATACTATATTGTAATACACTGGTTCTGTGAAGCTGCTATATAAATTAACGTATACATTGCCTGCATTTTATCATTGTTTATTGTTATTACAAAATAATACATTACAATTTTATTTGTGTCAAGAATGATGAACAAATGGGTACACAATTGTACACTTGACTGGTTGAAATTTTAATAAATGATCGATTAGGAAACTCCTTTAGACAAAAAAAATCCATATTAATAAATTAATAATTACTGTATGTAATTTATTTGTGAAATGCATTTAACTGTTGACCAAAAAACTTGTCTTTTTCGAGTGTTTAACTGCACTGTACAAAAAATGAACAACAAAACTGCATGCTAATGAATGTGGCCATGTTGTTTGCCTTTGAATTAAATGAATCTCTGTTGCTGTATTGGTTAGTGTTAGTATTACCTTTGGACACCGCTGGTAGTGGAGAGGCTTTGGTGGTGGGGGTGATTGAGGCACCCATACTTTCCATGTGCCCACTTTGTTGCATTTCTCTGGTTTAGCTGTGGACAATTTTCTGCAACTGAAAGTTCCAGGTGGAGATCATTTACATATGGCGCTCATCAGACCGGGGAGCCATGTCACACTTTCGGTGTAACCTAGAAAAGAAGGAGGCAAAGTCGAATAAACCCTATATCCACAGGGAGTGGGTGGACACTGGCAGTTGCATTTTGCTATTGTTCAAATGCCCCCCTTCTGTCCCTCTGACACAGCATGCTGGCACACTAATGCCAATGCTGTTCCCAGACTTGGCCCACTAATAAACACCATCAGAGCAAGCATAAGTCGGCGTGTTTTGTTCAGCTCAGAAAGCACACTCAGTGTGGAGTCAAAAGTGATCTGGTGTGGGGCTGCACAAATGGACGAAATACAGTTTTGCAGTCATTTATGACATATTGCAATATATATTCCTTGAGATAAATTAGCCACCTAATTTTGACTAAGATCCTTTACCTTTGCTGTATCATGTATGTGCCTTGATGTGTTAAAGGGTCCATATTGCAGAAGAGCCCGCATTCTTTTTTTTTTTTCATGTAAAAGAAATATACATCATTTTGGATTGTTTTTGTGATGTCACACAAAATAAGCATTCCTATAAATCTGCTGCTCAATACAAAGCTGCCAATCAGAACAAAGCTCATTTACATATTAGTCATTAAGGCACATTGATGAAACAGAAGTCAACTCCAGAGGAAGAAATATAGAGGAAAAAATATAGGATATGGGCCCTTTAAAGAACCATATACTATAGGTTCTCTGTCCTAGAAGAACTAGTTATGCGCCTTTTTTTAATGGTCACATATGTAATGACTGACCCCTGGAACCCCACTTTTTAAGCCAATATTTTAAAAATCAATGTATAGTGTGCTGCCCTATAATACATAGTTGTATACATCAAGGATTTTATAATGTGGAAGCATCGAAGCCACTGTGTGTTTTGCTGTTGAGAGTCGACTGGATTGACCCTGCCTCTCCCTGTCCATGCCACACACCCCCACACCCCCGCCCAGGCAACCCTGCTGTGCTTTTTAACCCACTTCTCGCTGTGCTGCAGTCTGTAGAGGTCACCTCACTGCTTTGGTGAGCAGGGCCTGATTTATGCGGCACTGTGAGAGGAAGACTCTGGGTAGGCTGGCTACAGCGCAGCTCATTCAGATGCTGCTGAACGTTAAGGGTGATCAACTGGCCAGTGCCATATGGACAAAATTCCATATTGCCATTGTATTGACGGATGTTCGCTTTTCTATTATACCTTCCATTAAGCACACATAAAGCATTTAATAATTCTCTTCATGAGGGTCTCTAGTTTGCCGTCTTTGATGAAATGATCAAGACACTTTGGTGCATTTTACTAGAGTAAAGAAAGAGGCTTATGTTATGCTTGTATTCATAGCAATTGTTTGCTGATATTGCTCATAAATAAAGGGCATTAAAACATTTTGGGGGCTTATTTTGTTGGAGTTGGCAAAAATAATTACTACACTAAATTTAAAAATAAATAAAATTAAAATAATTGATAGTGACTGTGGTTTATTGTGGTAAATATGATTTGCTAAGACTTGACCCCACGAAAGTTTTTTTTTTTTTTTTTCCTTTTTAAAAAAGCTGAGCGTTTAGTTATAGCTGTATGTATAAGCTGTTGTATTTATTTTTTCAGTAATTAAAATGTAAAAAATCATGTGAATGCAGGATTCCCATGAATCTCAACATGACATTCACACCATCTTCACTAATTAAAATGAAAATAATTAAAACACATGGATGCATCATGGTGATCAATTAGGCTTTATTTTGCCAAAACTGTTTTCAATGGCAAATGATGAACAGTCATGGTTTTAGTCCGTTTTATTTGTTTTGTATCTTTTTAATACAATTGGAGTGTATGGCAAATAAAATGCGCTGAAGAGGAGTTTAAAAGTTTGCACACCCGTGATCCAAAGACAAAGTTCCGTTAATACGTTCTCTAAAGAGAATGCATAGTGTAGTATTAACAACTTTAATACATTTGAATAAGTGTTGTGATTGGTCCTGGGCTCAATTGCATATTGCTGTTTTCTGGGTTATCACTACTTCAAAGGCCAGAATCAAAATAACCATTAATAAACTGTATACATATTTTTGCAGATTTAGACCAGGGGTGGCACGATGTCACTTTTTCTTGTCCAGCGCAGATTCTGACACCACAAACTTATCTGCCCATACGATACCAGTTCGATGCCGCCCTTTTTTTATTCTCTTCAGCCAAGTTGTTAGTAACATGGTTGAATCACCAATGGCTCTTGGCTCTTTGTTAGACTGCTAGTGAAATGAATAGGAGCCCCTGGTTGTCCCATATTATTCTTCACCTCTATAAATGGTTTATGTATTATTTTTGTGGCTCATACCGTAGTGTCCACCCAGGCAACATGTATATCAAAACATTTGGCTTGGCATTGCGAGGTACACTATTACTTTTGTTGCGTTCTGAGTTACCATGGCAATGCTATTCACCAACAATGACAGCAGAAATGCCTTTGAGAATGAATAGGGTTCGCCTTTCAGATCGTCCTTCTTGGACACACTTAGCCTGAAACCCTCCAAACGTCATGTGATTCCTCAGGTCAACTCACCCGACACACAAACGTGGTTGGTTATGACCAGCACTCATCTTTTTCTTGCTTATCGCTCATCCCTTTTTTCCTCCCCACTCACGTCCATACATTCTCGACCTGGTTCTAATCAATGCAGTTTCAGGATACAAAGCTTTCATTCTCTATATGGTGACCAAACGTAGTGAAACTTCACATGAAGCTGTGTGATAATCTGAACTGCATTGTACTACACCATGAAGACGCACCACAGGGCATTATTTTTTGACATGTAAGTTTAAATCTAAAATGAATGAGTTGGTACAACTCTTTAAGCTCGCGTCACCTACCCTTGGCTAGAAACTAGCAGAACAAAGAAGGTGGGGCTGTGAAGAGGGTCTGGGGGGGGTGCCTGTTGTTTACTGACCCAGTTTTTTGATTGCAGGGAGTTATCAGGCGAATATGTGTGGTGAAGCAGATACATTTTCCCAGCTCAGGTCCTACCGTTGGTACCTGGCACCAGGGGCTTGAACTTGGCTGCTGCAATCACAGCAGAGAGGCAGTGACATTGTTTTACAGGCACTCTGCTTTATCACACCTTGTCTCAGGCAGTGGCAGCATCTGTGGGCATATTGTGGCTGTCAAAACTGCTCCGAGCCTGGAGCTATGACAGGTGGAAAGCAGCTTGATGTTCAATGCCTCACATACACAGCTCAACGAAATCTCTCGTGTTACGAAAGCGCTGGCGTTCTGCTCTTTGCTTCAAAAGTGCTGCTTGTGTATGTTACATGATACATTACACGTTTCATCTGTACTGCCTTCATTTTTCATAGATGATTCTTCCTTGTCTTTCTACAGATATGGAGACCAGTGACTTCAACGCTGTATTTCCCAGTTGGGCCTGGAACAGGATTTTTATATCTGGTCAATCTTTATTTCCTCTATCAGTATTCCACCAGGCTCGAGACAGGTAAGACACTTTTTGAAGGGTAATCTGGGTTTGCCAGATGACAGGGAATGCTGTCTACCAAAATGCGTAACAGCAATAGCAAAGTTTGATGGAGGAGGGATAATGAGCTGGGGTTTTTCACAGGTTGTGTTAGATGCAGTAGTTAGAGTGAAGATTAAGGTCAATATGGCGTTTTGGTCTATTATGTTCCTCCAACTTTGTGTCAGCAGTTTGGGGAAGGCTCTGACTGTGTCTCTATGCATAAAGCAAGGTCCATAAAGACATGGTTTAAAGGGTTCAGTGTGGAGAGAGATTATTATTATTATAATTCATCATTCATTATTTACTGACACTTTTACCGATCATACTTTCCTATTGAGTCTATCAATATTGACTTTATATCTTTGGTGCAAATATATTGTGATTTGTCAGCCCCAGTTATCAAAAGATTAACCCCACTTATAAACTTTTGTTTGAACTATTCTATATTTAAATGTCTCACTTGGCATATTATTTCCTGTGCAATCTATGCCTCTGTGTGTACATAATTTTAGTTGTATCCCATGCATCTGCGGGCTAGCCCCAAATGTCTTCTCATTGTACTGACACAATGACAATAAAGCATCTATCCATCTATCCATCTATCCATCTATCTATCTAGGGGCCTTTGATGGAAGACCAGCAGACTACATGTTCATGCTGCTGTTCAACTGGATTTGCATTGTTGTATCCTTCTAACCAGGTCCCTAATGTACTTTAAATGTGTGGAGTGCAGTCAAGACGGCATTCATAGCGGTTAGAATCTTTCAAAGCAGGAATAACTTATTCACTATTACTACATATTTATAAAAATGAATCATTTAGCATGGAAATTTCTTCATTGATTTTTGCCCTTACTTGGTCACAGCTGTCCTTAGTAGTATCACTCAGATAACAGGGCTGATGATGGATATGCAGGTTAGTATCCTCTTTAATCTTAAATCCAAATTCCAGGCTATTTTATAACCACTTGTGAACATTTTTACTCTTTCACTTTTGAGTCATGTAAGGCCTTGTCCACACATCTGAATCAGGCCTTTTTCGGGCGTTTGTGGCGTCAGGTGAGCACAGACTGAGCACCAACTGTTTTTCTGCTCATTGGAGCAAATCAACGCGTCCACATGGGCGTTCAGCACTGGGCATGCAAAGTCTTCTTGACGTCAATTTCTGCTGAAATCCTGATGAACACAAAGAAAACGCCGAATATGTCCCATGATTCTATAAAATCATTAGATGTCATTCATTTTCTGTTATCGCTTAATTCTTACTAGGGCCGCAGGTACCCGGAGCCTATCTCTGGGTCTGCGGGCAGGGCAGGGACTCACCCTGCGGTGGGCTGGTTTGTGTTTTTATGATTATTATTATTATTAAGAAGAAGAATTATTAAGAATACAGTGTTCCCCGCAAAGTTGCGTGAGTTCTCATGAGTGTTCTCCTGTTTTTTTTGTTTTTTTTTTAAAGCCCTGTATTTTTACTACTGTAAATTAAATTATCTCTGTATTTGCCCTTCTTATACCAAAAAAATGACAGCGCATACCAAACACACTTGTGAATTACAGTACAGTAAATATAGGGGTAACATCAATATTTTACATTCTAGCATTGCAGGAGACCTGCTGTCAGTGTACACTATACAGTACGGATAAAGGTTTACCATGACATTTTTTAAGGGTAAAGTATTAAGCTGAGATTAAAATGAAAAAGTGTTTTGGGAGCATATTTCCGGGTATATTTAGAGTTTACACTAAAAAAAATAGGCAATATGTAATTATTATAATATATATGGTGGGATATAAATGTGTTTTTTGTTATAATAATAAATTATATCTAATAATTATTATATATATTAATACTGTTAATATTGTTATAAATATATTGTATTACTGTTATATTATTATTAATAACCGTAATAACAGTAATACTAATAAATGTATAGACATATGAATATGTTTAAATCTTCACATGTCTTCAAAAATAACAAAAAACGTCCATTTGACCTGGTGTTGTGCAGTAAGCGGGTGAACCCAGTATCGGCGGCGATACTATAACCCCTCAGGAGGATTTTTAATGAAACAAGAATGTCAGTGCTTAGTTTTAACAAAGATTAGGGATTCATGATTTTTACTGCAGAACTATTCACAACGACGAGCCACTTTGGACCAAATAATTACTTCCTCCACAGGTAAATACACAAAACTAAGTCAGGTGCAGCAACAAAATGCAAAAAAATGACGTTCAGAGCGTAATTCTAAGATTTGAATGTCTGTGTGGGCGAGGCCTTATAGATTTGTGATGCTGAGTAACGGTGGAGGGTGTATCATGTTTCAGAGCCAGTATCAGTAGGAACAGTCAGCTGCTTTGGATCAAAGTAACATACTTTAAATCTGTCAGAACTCTTCATATGAATCTCTGTAGACCATGAACACAGTAATGCTACTTTCTGCAGTGATTTTATTGGTACATAAAACATTTAAATGCTCTTAAAAAAATGTTGGAAGTCTTATACAGTTAATACTGAACACACAAACATGTCAGTAGCTGTTTTTGTATTACTGTGTCTTTTTTTTTTTTGTGGCGGTGTTGTTGAATACGGTTCTTTCTTTCTTCGTTTTTTTGTCATTAGCTTCTTATGATCCCGCTGATCATGTCCGTCCTGTATGTCTGGGCCCAGCTTAATCGAGACATGATTGTGTCCTTCTGGTTCGGAACCAGATTCAAGGTAGGAATCCACCTTTGCTGATCCAGTCCGTCCTTCAGTTGTGTGTGCATGCGTGTATTGTGTATATGTGTAAAGTTTAAAAATATCGTGTTTACATCTATGTCTTCACACTACTCATTCATCTTTTCACTATTTATATCTGTTTGCAGGCATGCTACCTCCCCTGGGTCATCTTGGGATTCAACTACATCATTGGTGGCTCGTAAGACACTTTTTCAGTTTTAGAGTCAAATGTCAGACTACTTTGTTAACTGAAGGCCTGAATACGGTAACGCTGCCTCTGCATGCTCTTTGGAAACTGTAATTTCCTGCTTGACAACTTGCAGTTACTATTGCTTTGAAGTCCTAGTGCTGTGTCAGACATGGCTACACCATGTGTTTTAGAACTGCAGAGGGGTGAAACAAGGGGATCATGTGGGTTGGCATCCTCTAGGGCTGATGGATGTGACTGTTTAAGTGTCCACCCATTTTTACATTTAAGGATGTGTACTTGTAAGATGTTTCAAAGTCAGTAACAAAATAGATTGAGTATATCCAGGTCTTTTAAAAAGCAACTTGTTTATTTTGTTCGAATGACTTGTCGAAAGAGGGATCATAGTTTTCTCCCTCACTCTTTTCTCCCTCAGGATCGTGAACGAGCTGATTGGAAATTTAGTGGGACACCTGTACTTCTTCCTCATGTTCAAATACCCGATGGATCTGGGTGGCAGATCCTTTCTCTCCACTCCTCAGTTCCTGTGAGCTCCCATATTTGTATTTTTTTAGTATTATTATACTATTTTGATACTGTTGACGTTAACAATACATTTTTTTGGATGTGCTTTGAATGAGAAATGGCTCCTTACTTCCTCTATAGAGCCCTATGCGAGTATTAAAATGCCAGAACTTGTCCCCATATATTGCACGATTTGTCCATTATGGAGTTCTGCGTACATGGCTGTATCGCCAGTGTGTCTCTTACATATTATAATGCTTTTGGTGCAAAAGTCTGTATTTTCATTCCTACGTAGTGTGCTTTGTAAGGAAAAGGCAATCATTTGAGACACAGCCCTGCTGCTTATCTGTGTATTTCTCTTTATGACATGTTGACAAGTGTAGTCAACATTTATGTGATAGTTTAGGCCTTTTCCAGTATAACATCCAGCAATGTTGGCCCATAATGGAGTACCCTTAACCATATACAGTTGTGCTCATACGTTTACATACCCTGGTAGAATTTATGATTTCTTGACCATTTTTCAGAGAATATGAATGATAACTTTTCTTTCACTCATGGTTAGTGGTTGGCTGAAGCCATTTATTGTCAAACAACTGTGTTTACTCTTTTTAAATC
>JBBPCX010068773.1:0-11917 GCA_037974365.1 Hydrocynus forskahlii
GAACAGAGAATACACAAAAAACAAAAGAAAACCGGCATTTGAGAGTGAACCGAACAAACACGTCTGCCTCGAGGGGTGCCAAGCTGCATTTAGTGCTAAATTATTGATAAAAATATAATTTACTAATTTTGTAACATAAATATTGACGTAAATTCAGCTACATTTCCATATAGAAAATAACTATAAATGTTTTGGTACTGTGGAGAGAAACACAAAAAAAATGTCTTGAAATGGTGAAAAACCACTTTACTCCAAGGTGGGAGGTTTGAAAATAGCCAATCCGAGAACGTTATTTATTTCTCCTTGCTGCTGATTGGCTGCTGCACTTTGACACAGCCGCAGTCCAGAATTTCTCCCATTGAGCTTCTGGAGTGTTTCTCTGAGTGTTCTCCAGTTTTTCATTTTGTTCTTCTTAAAGCCCTGTATTTTATTACAGTAATTTAAATGAATTTATTACTGTATTTTACCAAAGAAAAGGACAGCACATACCAAAGAAAACGCCAGATCAGGAGTTGCTGAATCAGTCTTAACGCTGATTTTTCTGAGAACCTAACTGATAATTGTATGCGGAAATCTTTTTTTTTGCTTTTTACGTGGCAATGTTTTTTTTTTTTACACATTTTAGCTCTAAATAATTAAGAAAAATATAATTTACTAATTTTGTAACATAAATAGTAACGTCAATTCAGCTACATTTCCACATAAAATATAACTGTATAAATGTTTTTGTCCTGTTGGGAGAACACAAAGAAAGCACGTTTTGGGAGGGTTAAATACGCTGTACGCAGAGCAGGGGCGGACTGGGAC
Organism: Hydrocynus forskahlii; assembly: GCA_037974365.1. Lineage (NCBI taxonomy): Eukaryota > Metazoa > Chordata > Actinopteri > Characiformes > Alestidae > Hydrocynus > Hydrocynus forskahlii. The sequence goes on from JBBPCX010068773.1 coordinate 808, forward strand.
TATAAAACAGCCTGGAGTTTCTTCACCAGCTGGGCAGAAGTCTGCGTCTCGGCCAAGAAAGCAGCCGACGGCTGCCGTGCACTGGACAGCCATTCTTTTCCAGAATGCACAGATTGCCAGTCCACCCCTGACTCATCTTGAGTGTTTCTCCTGTTTTTCGTTTTGTTCTTCTTAAAGCCCTGTATTTTTATTACTGTAAATTAAATTAAAAGAGGCTGTTGAGCTCAGTTGCCATCCAATGTCTGCTTTAACCGGTGGGTCACTACAATACGATGACTCCTGAAGCGCCTGAATTATTGAACTGTAAAAAAACAGTTGAGTAGGGTGTAGAGTAGCTGCTAACCTTTGCCCATGCTAAATGTTATTTGCCATCTAAAACACCTACAATGGAATATTAATTATCTTAACCATAGGGGTCCCAGCAGAGAAACCCTGGACAGGATCTTAGTCAGTCGCAGGGCAGACACACAGATAAACACAGTCACACTTTGGGGCAATTTAGCATCTCCACCTGACATGCCAGCCATGGATCCATATATATGTTTTCTTTACTCTTACTGACCTTGACACAAATCCTGAGAGCTATGTATTGACAAATGTGTGAATTTGAGGTGTTTGTGCGGAGAACCAGATGTATATGTAACATCTGCTGTATTCACAGAAGATCAGAAGGCAGATTAAGGCACTAGATCAAGAAAGCTATGCTGCTTTTCTGTGTGGTTAGTAATTACGCCCTCTCACTGTTTCTCTCTCGCTCTCTTTCCTTCCTTCTTTTCCTCCCTCCATTTCACCCTCTCACTATTTCTCTCCCTCCTTTCTCCTCTCTCTTTCCCCTAATATTCCAGATCTGAGCAAGTAAAGAATGCGATGTGGTCAATTAGAATGATAGGTTACACTCAAGTCTGCTTTTCCACAGAAGACTGGAGCTGTCTGTTCAAAGCTGTGCCGTTCAGAGAGAGAGGTTAGCAGGAATAGACAGGGCTGCTAAACTGGCACTGCACTCATTTTTCATTCAGGTTCAGTAATGACCATTTCGATGGCCAGGCAGCAGTATACTGATTACCCAAGGTGGGTCCATACATTCAGCACAACACTAAGGTAAACCCAAAACAGCCCAGTTGACAAAAAGTTTCACAATATTGGAAAGAAAAATATATGATTTTAATGTATGCCATTTTGTTTGTTAGTCGCAGTATTGGATGGAGACTGCAATATGCAAAGAAGCCCTTTAACAAGTCACGTTTTGTACTTTGTGCTGTGAGCTTCCTAGCCAACCACAGTTCCCCATGAAGTGTTCCTGAGTATATTTTGTTGAATCAAGGTATTCATGCAATCTAATAAAATTAAATGTTTACGGTCCAATATTAAAAATAAGAATAGGTTAATAGGTTTAACCACACCTAATTATTTAACCACACCTTTAAAACATTGCAGGGCACATGGCAATTGAAATATGTAGGAAAAATACAGTTCTAGTATACTAGTTCATAATGTGCATATCAAAGAAGTTAATAGGAGGTGATGCTGCAACAGTCTTTACTTTTCTGGGAAGGTTTTACATTAGATGTGGTAATATTGCTGTGGGGATGTGCGTGCATTTACCCATGAGAGCAAAAGTGAGGTCAGGTACTGTTGTGGGTTGATTTGTTCTGGGGGTACTGTATGTGAACAATTGTTATGACGCATGTTAAGTGAGTTTATGTGTGTATACACCTTGCCTGTCACAGTGTGTGTGCGCATGTGTGTGTTTCTTCCTCTTATGTTAGGGTTGGCACCAACCCATTTATAGGTTTTAAATGCATAAAAGTACCACATAAATGTGTTAATTGCAACAAGGCTTTCTGATTTGTCAGGAAACATTATTTAAACAAAATAAAACAAAAAATCAATTTACCTAAATTATAAAATGGTCTGGTAATTTTTTTTGTTAGGGTCAGTTTCAGTCCAGTTCTAAGATAAGATAAAACAATAATTAGTGCTAAACTGAAACCATAAACACACTGTCAGCTCACTAAAATTGCCAGCCAACAGTCCACTGATGATTTACAGTGAGCCAAACTCTGGATCACATATTTGTTGAAAATGAGACACAGGACACAGAGCAGATGAGTCTTGTGGATGTTTTGAGGTGGTCATCGGTGCTGAAGCTGCTCCCGTTCCTGCTGAAACTTTCTAATCCAAAACATCTGCTGGAGCTCAGTACTTCCTGACTTAAAGCAGGGCAGCTGCTGCAAATGTAATCAAAATGACCCTGTGACGTGAGTGACATCAAGACATGTTTTGATCTGTTCATGCTATTGTCACTAAAAAGGCAATAATTGCCATGACAAACTTTGTAGTAAATGTCCACGCCAACATGTATATTTTTTAAAAAATCAAGAGATGTCTTAATACCCCTTAGTAACATTCAGGTAACATCATAACCTTTTAATTATTTACATAAGTTCCTTGAGGTAAATTTTACCATTTTTTATTGAAAACGAGAGGTATGGTGTCAAAAGAACACTGGAACAAGACGATTCTGAAACACATTTAATTTTCAACTGGTTTGCTGTACGCCCTTGATAAGTAAATGGAGCAGAAAGGCTTTGCCTCCTGCCATTTCCATTATCGGGAAAAAACTAGCAGGTTGAGCCCCACCAGCTCATGTGTGAATGGCAACCCCCATCTGTCCACCATCTGTGGAGGGCCCATTAGATCTAATTTTAGATAAATGCTTGTAATGGAAGTCCAGGAGACCTGCAAATTAGGGTTGCACCTATACTGATACCAGTATCGGGTATCGGGCCAATACTTCGTTAAAATACTCGTACTTGTATTCATATGTAAATTGCAGATACCATGCACCGATACCACTGATCGATATCCTGTTTCACTACATCAACTGATCACACTGGGCGGAAGAAATTTGTTGTCCTGCCTGACTTCAATATATAGAGGGAGACAACAAGCTGGAAACTTGGTGTCAGATATTCTATCCATGAGCTATGAGATTTTTTTCAGTAGGAGGAGTAAGCAATGTCAGCGATTTGGAAATATTTTAAGATAAAAGACAACAACAGGAGTAAGGCAGACTGTAATATCTGTACTGCTACGGTGTCGAGGGGCTACGGTCTCTAAGACCTGATGCTTTGTTGTGAATCAGAAGAGGCGACTCCCATCGAGTGAGAGCTGGCTCCCAACTTTTTTTTCCTTTCGCTGCTCAGCTCTCACTCCAGTGGCTCAGCTCTGCTCATGGCAGAACTTTGTTTTGTTTTGGCTGTTTCTGTTTTGTGGATTTGTTTGCAGTTGTAAAAGTTTGATTAAAATATTAAACACGAATAAGAATGCCTGCTTTTGTAACAGAACAAATACACAAAATTAGGCAATTATAAGGCTTCTCATAAAAACACTAAATGCAAAAGGGTTTATCAATACACAAAGCATTCATGTTTGCCAAGTTTGGCTAAAATATGAGGCTAGAGATGATGATAAACTAAGAGCCGTTTGGGAGCCGAAAGAACTGGCTCTTCTTTGGGAGCCATGCCACAAGAGCCGGCTCTCTGAAAAGAGCCGAACTTCCCATCACTACTTTTTATGTTCACACTGTGAGTTCATTTGAAGGGTACTCGGTTCTGTTTCTGCTCCGGCACTGTACCATGTCATCTAACTACGGCAAGCCTAGAGGGCGAAAACAGTCTAAGCGAATCCGGAGTGCTTTGTGTTCATAATGCACGAGTTTAACTGAACCGTGCCGTGGACTTAAAGCTTTGTTAATGAATGGTTTATTTTTGCCTTGGAATAGCCTTCTGTTAATACTGTTTGTATTTAGCCTTATTATAGGCTTGTCATAATCTGTAGAAGAGAAAATAAAACCTGTCTCCAAATTACTTGCACTTGCATGGACACCATTCTAAGAAATATCAGTATCGGTACTTGGTATTGGCAAGTGCACATATAAAAATACTATCGTATTGGTTTGCAAAAATGTGGTATCGTTGCATCCCTACTGCAACTAATGAATTTACTCTGTGGTCTTTTGTCCTCTGTTTTTTTTCCACTCCAGTCCCGTTTTTCCTGAAGCCCAATGACCCTTTTTTGTGGGAGTGCTCCATTATGTAGACTTAAAAATAGTGTGACTGCATTTTCTGTAAGTAATTAAGGATACAAAAAAAGTGCAATATTGCCATCTTCTGGTCATTTAGGTGTATTATGCGTTCTGTCTAGCACTATAATGCAGTCTTTAAACGTCATAGACTTCTTGGCCTGCTTGATTTCCTCAGCACTAGCAGAGTACACATTCTCCAGCCACTTTATATGAAACATACACCTTTACCTCTAACTATGTTTTCTATAGTTAGAAAATACAGCTGCAATAAGTAAAGTGGTTCTTATAGTCGCATGTAAACACACCATGGCATAAACAACATTAAATTCTTTCTCTGTGTTTAACCCATTCCCCAAATGAAACCGTGGGTAGCCAGTGACGCAGCACCCAGGGAGCAGGGATGGTACCCTGCTCAGGGGTCCCTCAGTAGTGCCACTGGCGGTCCTGGTGTTTGAACTGATGACCTTTCAATCACAGGAGCAGCTCCCTAACCACCAGACCACCATTTGTAGATGCAGGGGACTGAACTCTGGACCTCATACATTCACTTTACCACTAAGCTACAATCCCTTCGAAAAGGCTTAGGCCTCCCCATCAGGGAATCGAACTTCAGTCTCTCACATGACAGGCAGTGTGTACCTTACCATTACACTTAACAAAGACTACATAAAAGTATTCAAAACTGGATCTGAACCCATGTTTCTAATCCATAGTGCAAAACCAGTAAGATGTATGGCAAATGCCATCTCAAAAAATGTGAACATTCAGATATTTCATTTTCATTTATTTCCAGTATCAAGGGAGTGAGTGTAATATTTATGACATTTAGCACATGGTGTGCTGTAATAGCTGGGCTCTAAACTCTTCTGCAGCTGCCCACTCAAGAGAAACTCGCAGGATGGCTGACAAAGCCACAGGTGGGCTGTGGTCTGTAACTGTATAATGTAGGATGAACTTATTAAGTGACAAATGAGTGAACACACAATAAAGTGAATAATGAGTGTACATAGCAGTAGCCTTCAAATACCTTTGATACTACATCAAAACCTCACAGTGATGCCTGAATGAGCTGTAAGTGAGTTATTGAGAAGTGAACTATTGGATTTTATCCAAATCAAAAATGGGTTGCACAGCCCAGCCGACATGCAAGACAACTTTAAATGGCCATCCCTACCAGCAGGCTGTAAGGCATTTCTAATGGCTGCCTTCATTTCAATGGCATGTAAAATGGTGGGTGTCCTCTGGGCAATCTTAATTTGTAATGGATGCCATGGGCCACTGAGTGCACAAACACACGTACGAACTCACAGACAGCAGCATAGGATACAATTTACAGATGGAGATCTAATGAGAACCATTGGGAATGTTCTAGCCTCGTCAATGGGCAGTGAAAAAAAGTTCATGCAGAGGTGTAACATTTTGCCTCAGTCCAATATACTTTCAGCATGTCAGGCTGGATTAATTAATCAGCTCTTTTCGACACTGGTGTAATGCGACCCTGAATTGGTCACTTTATTTCACAAAAATTAAATATAGCATGCAGTTAAGTGTTGTGAATCTCTAACCCTATAACTGCTGCATCTCTATAGGGTCTGTGTTCTACAGGCAATGTGATCCTTAACCTATGAACACACATGCTACACATAGTGGTTACTGTGTTCTTGCTATGATTTCCTGTTTAGCAGGGGAGCACCCCATACTGTGCACATGTTTGCACACCCACTTCAACTCAAGACCAGCTGGGCAATTAACTGACAAGTTGGATCAGGCGTAGGGAAAACTCAAATGTGTAGGGCAGATACACTCAGTCCATGATTACTTTCATGACTTCAATATTCTTGCAATATTTAGAATGAAATTTGAATGAAGTGACAACTATATTCCGTTGTGACACAATTTACAAATGAAACGAGCTGGAAGGTGGTTGTGGGCGGTGATGTATAACATGTAGGTGAGTACTGGCCCTAGTTGAACACTATAAACAATATAACAACATAAGATATCAATATTGATGGAATGCTTAGTCTCCATGATACATTGTCACATTTTTGGATCACAACCTGAAGCTGGGTTTGGAAGACGTCTTGTGTGGTACCAGTGCTGAAGACCCCACAGCCCAAGGACCTGAACCGCTACAGGCTGGTGGCTTTGACATCTCACCTGATGAAGACCCTGGAGCGGTTGGTTCTTCCTCAGCTTCAGCCCCTGGTGAGCTCATCGCTGGACCCACTTCAGTTTTCCTACTAGCCGAGTATTGATGCTGTCATCCACTTCCTACACCATTCCCTCTTTCATCTAGAGAGCACTGGGAGGTCTGGGAGAATTATGTTCTTTGATTTTTCCTGTGCCTTCAGCACCATTTACATTTACGGCATTTAGCAGACACTCTTACCTAGAGCGATGCACAACAGTGCTCAAGTAGTCCACATTTGTTCTTCAACCTGAAATGCTATAATTAAATTATCATCTGCTAATCAAGTTAATGCCAGCTAGGTTAAGTAAGTAAGTAATTTATTTATTTATAAAGTGCCTGTGACAAAAAGTCACAAAGCACTGTACAATAGTGAACAAAATAAAACAGAGGAGAGACTAGAGAAATATAAAACATTATGAAACTTAACATAAACAGCAAACAAATACATAAAACATGCCATAAAAACAAAACAGAAAAACATAAAACAGAGATTACTCAGTTTTATGTTTTAAAAACATAAAATAGAGATTACTCAGCTCGGAGCAAAAGCCTGAACAACTTTAATTGAAGAAAAGTCATACCCATAAAAATTCATACTCATCCTACACATAATCCTGAGGGACAACCTGGAGTACACAGGAGTGGACCATCACCTCACCTCATGAATACTGAACTGCCTCACTAACTGATCACAGTATGTGAGAACCCAGGGCTGTGTGTCGGACAGGGTCGTCAATTTTGTCAATGCCCGCTGCTACCAAGCAACTGAGGACACTCCGCTTTTGTACCTGTGTATATATACACTGCTCAAAAAATTAAAGGGAACACTTAAACAACAGCATGACTGTTTGTCTTCCCTTTAATTTTTTGAGCAGTATATATACATTATACACATATATACATATATATCCAATGTGTATAGCCATGCAGGTATGTATGTACACATGGGATATATGTATAGGATAAGATAAGATAAGATTCCGTCATACAAATACATTCCAGCACTACTGAACAACATTAAGCACATGAGGGACCTCCAAAATAAGCAGAAATTGCAATTTAAGTCTCCTGTGTGAAACACATAAGAATGTTTCTTCTTTCTCTTATAAAGTTACCTGTTCGGAAATGCAAGGTTCCTTGTATTCATTTTGGGTTTTTTTATTTTGTTTTCATAGGATTCTTGGGACTTTTTAAACCTTCAAAAGGTTTTTCACCCTCACACATGACTTACAAAACTGATTCTTCAAATGACCATGCATAAAAAGGTCTTAAGGGAACTAAAATCTGTTCTTCTATGGCATACAAGCAGCATTTTTCTGGAAAAAAGTGTGGAAAAAAGTACAGAAGAATAACAGGCCCACCTTTAAAAGCTTGGTGGGAAGCATACACAGGGCTGATAGGAGGAGGAGATGCTTTAAGTACAGGCTCTGGACCTGTCCAGCTGCCTGCGCTGAGAGCGGTACACCATGTTTGTGAGTACTTTGGCAACAAGCTTCTTCAGTAATTACAAACTGCACTACTCAAGTAATGAGTCCTTACATCGTTTTTAGTCCAATCAGAAAGATTTTGCCAAGTTTTTCTCATTATTCCACAATTAAGACAAAAATAGCAGCAGTCTCTCCTGGGCTTAAGTGACCTTTCTGATAATACACTACTGAGGTCTTGGATGCACTTGGAAATGGATGTTGTGCTATTTACAGATGCTTTTAACACCCTTAAGGTGGCAAAAGCACAGACGGTGTTAGCAAAAAGTCATTTTTTCAGATTTTTCAGATCTGTGGCTTCTATCTGTGGCTGAAGTATAATCAGTGCACTTGGAGTAAAATTCAGTTATGGGAACAACCAAGCACGTTTTTAATGGCTGTTAGTAAATGTTAATGTATCATTTGGTACAGTCAAAAGCTAGTAAATTATTAATCAATCTTCTTTGTGAATTGGTTTCAGATTCACACCTGTAACAAGAATACAAACCTGAGGACAGGTTGTTTTGGTGTGCAATCTGCAGTAGATAAGGATACCCTAAATCTACCCCCAAATTCATTTTTAACATCCAGAGTACAATTGATACATAAGCTAGCTGGTGAAATGCTCATATTAGCTAACTGTTTAAAAGCTAATTTTTCCAGCAATGTACCATGTCCCCAGTTCATTTGCATAACGTTCATCCAAAGCAAGCGAGATTACAGTGTACAGGGTTGATTGTCATCTTTCATCAGACTTTTGCATGTTGATGCACAAAAAGAATTATATCATTTTGTATATCACTTTGTACTTCATCAAGTCAAGTCAAGTAGGTTTTCATTGTCATTTCTACCATGTGCACACAGTACATAGTAAAAAACGAAGCAACATTCCTCCACGACCATGGTGCCCAAGAGCAGAACAGAGCAGCACAGAACAAAAACACAAGTGCAAACGGGACAGAACACAAGAGCAACAATACAACTAAACAAGACAAGACAAGACACCGTTTAGTGCAATTGACAATAGCCACATTGAGGATAAATACAGTATTTTGACGGGTACTATATTCTAGCAACAGAGATGTGCAAAGATGCAGAACAGAGTTTACAGAGTTCACATGTGCAAAAAATGCAGAACATAAATAAATATGGTCCATGTGAGGTTCTCTGTGATGTGAACACCAAGGAACCTGGTGTTAGGGTTAGGGTTAGTGCTCTAGACAGTCTCCACCGAGAAGCCACCGATGCTCAGCAGGGAGTGATCACGTTGCACCCTTCTGAAGTCAACAACCACCTCTTTTGTTTTCTCCACGTCCTGAACATGAGAACTGAAAGGTTGTTGGCTTTACACCAGTCCATCAGCCGTTGCACCTCCTCTCTGTATGCTGCCTCATCGTTACCGCTGATCAAACCCACCACAGTTGTGTCATTGGCGAACTTGATGATGTGGTTTGAGCTGTGCATTGCTGCACAGTCGTGGGTCAGCAGCACGAACACTAGAGGGCTGAGCACACAGCCCTGGGGGGTCCCTGTGTCCAGCGCGGTGGTGCTGGAGATGTTGCTCCCGATCCTGACTGACTGAGGTCTCCCAGTCAGGAAGTCCAGGACCCAGTTGCAGAGGTAAGTGTTTAGATACTGAGGAATGATGGTGTTGAATGCTGAACTGAAGTCTATGAACAGCATTCTAACGTAAGTGTCCTTTTTATCCAGGTGGGTGAGGCCCAGGTGAAGTTTGGTGGTGATGGCATCATCTGTAGAGCAGTTGGGACGGTATGCAAACTGCAGGGAGTCCAGTGAAGGAGGCAGTTGTGACTTGATGTGCCTCATGACAAGCCTCTCGAAGCACTTCAAGATGATGGGTGCAACGGGACGATAGTCATGGAGGCAGGATACTGATGATTTCTTTGGCACAAGGATGATGGTGGTGGGATGACAGTGGTGCTCAGAGAGATGTTGAAGATGTTTGTGAGAGCATGTGCCAGCTGTTCTGCACATCCTCTGAACACACAACCAGGAATGTTGTCTGGTCCAGCAGCTTTCTGTGGATTGACTCTGAGCAAACTTTTTCTCACATCAGCCACACAAGTCAGACAAGGCACCTGGTCGTTGGGAGGTGGGGTGGACTTCCTCACTGCCTTGTTATTTTGGATTTCAAACCGCATAGAAGTTGTTCAGCACATCTGGAAGGGAGGCCTCACTATCACAGATAGGTAGAGATGCCCTGTAGCTGGTGATGGCCTGGATGCCCTGCCACATGTGCCTTACATCCCCAGTGTCTTTGAAGTGGCTGTGGGATTTTCTGGGCGTGGGCGCGCTTCGCTGCTCTGATGGCCCTGGACAGGTTGGCCCTTGCTGTTCTCAGGGTAGCCTTGTCACCTGAGCAGTAGCTCGAGATCAGCATAGTGTTCATGCACCAGTCCGTGTTAATGTAGACACAAAGCCCCCCTCCTCTTGCTTTGTGGCTAAGATTAGCATCACGGTTGCTTCGGTACATTCAGTACATAAAAACATAAGCACAACAGTCTCTGAAGTCACGCTGGGTGGTTTGCTGGAGTCAGATGTAGTTCAGTTTACTGTCCAGAGAGCGAATGTTGGTGAGGAAGATGGATGGGATTGCTGACTGGCTAGCGTTAGCTTTTCACCTCGCATGGACATCCGCTCACTTGCCGTGTTTCCGTTTCCTCAAGCACCGCTTGCAATGTCTCTTCCCTCGGATACCTGGCCACACCTTGGTCTGAGGGCCCGGTCCATGTAACTAGCCGAGATCTCGGAGTAGCAGTAGCAGTCTGTCATTGAGGTAAGCTATACGCTCTTCTCTTATCTAGATTAGGGTCTGGTGGTCAGAAACATGTGTACCAGCTGTTCAGTGAGAGAATTAAGCTCTAACTTGTCCATGACAGGATTTTACACCTGGGCTTGAATGGAGTCAAGGCCATTCTCAGCACATGTGGAGATGCTCATTTTTGAACCTGGAGCGATATTTAGTTTTAATTATGTTCATTGTGGAGAAAGCTGCCTCACAGTTGTGTGTGGAGTCAAACATGGACAAGATGTATATGCAGTGCTTGAAGTGGGCCGGAACGAAGTGGGTTCCGCCACCTTTTTCTGCATTCCGATCAGTATCCGATGCAGCGACAGTGGCCCGAGAATAGACAATATCACAAGACCGATAAAAGACTACATCACCCACGAGCCACGACAGTGCCCTATCATATGCATCCACTGAGTCCCAACCAGTCGCATCAGGGAAGCAATGCAAACTGTTGCAATTTATACTGTGAATATCATAATGGCATTGTTCACTGAAAAACTCAATAAAAAAGATACATTAAACGGAAGTGGTGGTCGTCTTTGGTGGTCCATGAA
>JBBPCX010068774.1:0-11917 GCA_037974365.1 Hydrocynus forskahlii
TCTCTCTCTCTCTCTCTCTCTCTCTCTCTCTCTTTCTCTCTCTCTCTCTCTCTCTCTCTCTCTCTCTCTGTCTCTGTCTCTCAGGTAACTCATCTGTGTTGGGTTCCTGGAGGACAGTCAATAGTCCAGACGTCAGAGGACAAAACCATCAGGTGAGACTTTTTACTCGTCTCCAGGAGGAACGGATTTTATTTTATTCTAGAGGATTTGTGATGTATGTGTGTGTGTATACATATATATATATATATATGTGTGTGTGTGTGTATATGTGTGTGTGTGTGTGTGTGTATGTATATATGTACATATATATACATATATATTGCTTATGAAAGCAAGATAATTTCAGTTTCACTTACGGACATCACAAAAGTGTGGGTTTATAAAAATAATCAAGTCTACGATGCTTAGCTTGTTTATTTCCATAATGCTGTTGTTGCGAATTTGTCATAAAGTGAAACATTGGCCATCAATTTATACACAAAATTAAGAAGCAGAATATTATTGTCTCCAAAACTGTATGGGAGCTAGAAGATTCAAGATTCAAGAGCTTTGTCATAGCTATCCATACATAGTTATCCAGGGCAACATCTAGTGAAATGATCATCTGGCCAGCTCCTAGTTTGTGCAAAATAATTGTATGAAATAACAATAAAATGTAAAAAATAAAAAAGTAAAGTAAGTTGTAATAACAAAGAAGAATGAAGTATAGTATAGTATCATGCAAATACTGTTCAATGAAAGTATAAAGTGACTGAGTGACTGAATGGTGCAACATAATACTGTAGGACTATGTAAATTTGATTGGTATAATCCAGTATGTGGAAGCATTTTGAACTGTTTCAAGACCTCTTCTTAAAACAGCGGTTGAAATGATTGAGACTGGTTTTCTGGTTTCCGCTATCATTTCTTTCATAAGGTCACTGGGAGGTCACCAGTTCAGTTCTCAGTCACAGGCAAAATAAAAGGTGTCTTTACTCTTACGACACTGGGGAAAAATAGAAGTAAATAGAAAGTATCTGTAAACTGTAAATTAACTTGAACTTGCTTCAGTCAAAAGCCTTGAGGGATACAATAATGTAATTCTTAAACTTTGACATGTAGGATGTCCAGCCTGTGGAATTAATGTGTGTAGCAGTGATTCTCATAGACTTAAAGGTCAAGAGTAACAAGGGTGGGATTTATTACGTAAATATGAGCTACATTTTTGCATGCAGGGACAAGAGTTCAGGGCAGTGGATGTTGCTAGACGGGTTGTTGCTAGACATGTGTTTGTTTTGCATATGCATAAGATAAAATTTGCACAATTGCTGTAATTTCTTACACAATATGAAGCAAAATAGAGGCAGCTGCAAAATTCTGGAAGAAAGCCATTAGCGCAGTGTTTACTTTTTACAGAGGACGCCTGGAAGAGTCCGGGCAAACAGAGCGCAGGTGCAGGCTGCTGAGGTGGGTTTTTATCTGTAGTTGAGCGAGGAAAGTTGTCTGTTGGTGGAGGGAACTAACTCTAGATTAATGAATGATGTGAAACAGCATGGTCCTGTAGTATCGCCTAAAAACAGGTGTTTGGCTGATTAAAACCATTATTTTTAAGAAGATAACGCAATTCGTCTTGATGTGCAACAGAATACTGTGCTGTTTCACTCAGTTGTTTTCTTACAATATGGATTTTGCACCTGCTGTCGATGTTGTGTTCTTGTTCTGTCTTAGTAAAGCTTGAACGAGGAGGTTCATGTACATGGCCAGTGGAGGCATGAATTGTAGCATCGCTTTCTAATTCATTTTTTTAATATAGGATAATGTGTTAAAACATATAATATAGGATAATGTTAGTCTGAAAGTTTATGGTTTGCACAGTTTTGATAAACCTCTAATACCAAGTACTGTGTTGTACTTGAATGGATGTCTTTCAGTGGTTTTCTGGAGAAGTGTAATCTGACAGAAGGTTCTAATTTCAGGAAGAAACTGCTGGCAGCCTGAGTAGCTTGGAGGCATTCAGTCCATGTTCAGATACTAATGGACAGCAGCGTGGAGTGAACTTACTTGGAGAAAAAACAATCCCATGGGTGCTAATTCCCATAACAGGTATCAATGTACTGATAGTAACTGTGTTCCCTAGTATCATATAGTTAGGTGCATATGTATTTACACATTGATGCAATTTTTGTAACTTTCTCTCTCTAAATTATGCAATCAAGATGTGATGAAAGGATAGAAAAAGTTTAGGCTTTAAGAAACCCATGCCTGTAGAAGTTTAACAAAATAAGCTTTGGTCTTTTTACAATGTGCAGGTCTGAAAACTGAGAGGTATTCACATAGAAGGGATGAAAATATTGATGATCCTCGTTGCCTGCAAAGTCCAACAGTTTCAACCCACACCAGTCCAGAGAAAACGGATCTTCCCAGTTCTGATCAGCCTGACAGCAGTATTGCAGCTGCTGTATCTGAGATGGAGACTGTGGAGGATCAGAACACCAATCTCACTGATGAGCTGAAGGTTTCCCATAGTCAGGAACAGAATAGGACTCCATTGGGTGGTTTTGACTGCATAGTGGACGAGCAGATCTTAGGTTTCTCTGCTGAGGTGGAGGACCTCTTGAGAGAGGAACGCGTGTACTACATTCCCTATTCTAGCTCTCAAACCCACAGAAACTCACCACAGACTCCCATGACACCATTCTCAGAGTATGTGTCACATTTTAACACACCTTTACCCGTCCACAGCTACATTAACTCATTCAGAGATAGCATTAGATCTTTCATCGATCCTCAGCAGAGTACATGGGACGCACCCTCAGTTTTACCCTCTCCCGCACATTCTTCTGTACCTTCTTCTGTTCCAGAAGTTCTTCCTTCCGACCTTGTTATTTCGTCTTCTCCTCACATTAACTCATTACTTCATTCTCCTACAGTCCCTTCTGTGAACCCTACTTTAGCTTCTAATCTGACCTCCAGCTCCCCCTCTAGCACTCACACCCTAATTCCTTCTTTTAGTAAGCAAGAGCAGTCAAGTCTACCTCATCTGGACGTCTGTAAAGAGGCCCAGCGGCCGCTTTTGCAGGATTTGCAAAGGACAAATGGACAAACGCATGCAGAACAAAGCTCGGTGAGGCTTGAAAGGCAGGAAGGTAGGATTCATGAGTCCCATCAGGGGACTTCAGACATGTCAGCTGGCAGTCTCACTGTGGAAACCCAGTCTCGGCTGGTCTCGGGGGCAGGCGAAAGCATGGCTAATATAAGAACGACAAATGAGAACACGACAAAGGAACCAGCCCTAGGGACCGCCAGTGATATGTATAGTAATCTCATAAACCAGCTGCAGCCTGAGGTCATCAGCAACCTGGTGAAGATCATCAAAGGTGTACAGAAGAACATGGTCCACTTCTACATCCATTCTGCAGACGAGGAGAGTGATGTTTGCTGGGAAATAAAGGTACACAATGCTCTGTCACAAGCCTATAGTAAAACTGACCAACACGAAACCAAAACACTGGGGTTAGTGTGCCATTTAAATGTGTGATTTTTGAGAGTTCGTTGTAGAGTGTTCTCTCCCATTCTTTATTTTATAAAACAGATATTGATGGTTCTAAAATTAAAAACAGTTGTGATACACTCAATCTATGCACACCTATAATCTCTTCCCAATAATAACTAATGGATTGTTAATTAATTATTACTGGACCGAGTCTCTGAAAACCATTACGGTGTGAATGTCAATCTTTGACTGTTTTACTTTACTGAATGTTTTAGATTAAGTAAAAACCTTCGTTCAAATTGAAGGACTGACGACTAATTTTCTTATTTAGAAATCTGATGATCAGGCAGCTGACAGGCTAGTACTTACCGTATGACTCACTGTAAAATTAAAAAAATGTCACTTTAATGTCTCGGATACTTTCAACTTCCGAGTTTTAGTTCTGTCTGCCTGAAGTAGCATTAAATCCGGATAAAACCTCATCATTGGTTTCAACATGTTGACTCTCTACTCTCTATGTCGTGAGCTGTGTAAATAATGAAATTCTGGCTTCTGCACACACATAGCGTAGTAGTTCTAAAAGAAACTGGCTGTGCTGTTAATTTGAAAAGCAATAACTATTTACAAAGCAAATGTTTTTGCATATTATCCTCTGCATGTTGTGGCTGATAACGGCTGTACCTGTGATGAAATCTCTACAATCCATGGTGTGTTGCATGTAAATACTGAGCGTTGCAACACATCGCTTAAACAAATTATGGCACCAGTCAGACATGGAGAAGCTCAAGCAACAAGGTTTTTTCTCTCATTGGGCAGAAGCATTAGCTTGTGAGGCTTGTCTTTGATGGTCATTTCGCTGATACATGTGCTTAGACTTTCTGCTGAGACATTTAAATGTTTTAAAAGAACTTCTGCATCTTTATTTGCAACCATTTCAGGAGTACCTAAAGAGGCTTGGAAATTCAGAGTGTGATCCTCAGACTTTCCTTGAGAAGAAAGACAGTCAAGACAAGCTGCTTATAATCATTCAAAACATAGACATCGCCGCCTACGTTCATAAGGTAGGACAGCCACAATAACTGATATTGTCCTGGATAAAATGTAAGTAAATAAGCCACTGAAAAAAAGCTTTACTTAAATTACAAAGGAGTTTACATTGTACTGTTAAACATCTTTGTATGTAAGGGAGGACAATAAAAAAGTCATTTTTCCTTGTTACACCACAGATACCTGCATTGGTCTCTTTAAAGAAGCTACCATCAGTTAACTTTGCTGGAGTAGACAGCCTTGATGACATCAAGAATCACACCTACAACGAATTGTTTGTTTCTGGGGGCTTCATCGTCTCTGATGAATTTGTCCTTAACCCTGACTTCATCAAACAGGGTGAGTTGTTAGAAAACGGCTTTATTTTCTTTCTCCTTGTTTAATGTAGACCAGAGATGGCTGATGGTGATGGTTTCTGGAAGTAATTTTCACTAGTCAAAAGAAAAACTGAAAAGTTTAAATCTCTTCTCTTTGCCACAAAGATGTCCAATCATATTGTGATTCTGATCAGTTGTGCAGTCTGAGGCTGTTCCAGTCCAAACAAGTCCAGCAAGGCATTTAGTCAGAGTTAGTTTTGTAATTTTAGTTTGTGTTAGTTTTGTACAATTTGAGGCAGCTTTCTTTTAAAGTAAAACTGTATCCATTACAGAGAGACTTGAAACTCTCCTCCAGTATCTTGAGGAGCTCAACACACCAGAGAGTCCGTGGAGATGGTGGGTGCACTGTAAAACTCACAAAAAGGTTAAAGAGCAAAGCAGGTATGTTTTTTTGTTTTTTATTTTGACTGTAACAAAAGTTTTGGCACTGTGTGACAAATTACTATTACATGGAGTCAGTCAAAAGGTTTAGGTCAATATATAACTTCAGAGGTGGTCTCTATCCCCAAATACAACCTGGCGGGGTTGGTGTGCCATGTAAATGTGCGATTGTTGGGAGTTCGTTATAGAATGTTCACTCCCATTATTTATTTTATAAACAGATATTGATTGTTCTAAAATACCAAACAGTTGTAATACACTCAATAAATGCACATCTATAACCTCCTCCCAACAATAATTAATGGATTATTAATGAATTATTAATGGGTTGAGTCTCTGAGAACCATTATGGTGTGAATGTCAATTTGACTGTTTTACTATCCTGAATGTGTTAGATGAAGTAAAAACCTTTGTTCAAACATGTTCTGCTCTGAGTAGCACAAGGCAACAGTTTCAGTGGAAGATGTTTTTAATATACCACCACATAAAGTTTTGCCATTTTTATCAAATATCGATTTAAAGAATCTTGGATAGATTTTTTTTTTGTTAATTGTTTATTTATTTGATTATTTTGGTCTATTGTTTTCAACGAATTTATTTTTTTTATATACCTTTTTGCCGTGACGTAACCATTGTTGTTGATATGGCATTAAACTTAAACTGCTACTACAGCACACAAATATCAGCAAGAACAAGGTACCCTTCATTGAGGGAGGATTTACAGTAAATTGATGGCATTTAAATGTTAATCTGTCATTTAACATAATATGATCTAATTATTAATTACAGTTTTTGCCATTGTTGATAAAATGGTTCATTTCTTCCTAATTTACCATTTGCACTGAATTAGCAACCTGTAGTCTCAAAACGGATTAAGACAGTATCAAAAATAGCATTTGGGCTTGTTTTCTGTGTAAGTTCACCAATGTTAACTTGTGTATCTTCTGTAATCTCAGGTCTAACAGTGAAGCGCTGAGCATACTGAACCTGCTCACAACATATCACAAGAAACAAATTGTTGAGTTCTTGTCGTACCATGAGTGTGATGGTCAGTCACGGCAGGCCCCTGATCTGGACTGTCTGGTGAAACTTCAAGCTCAGAACATCCGCCAGCGCCATGTTATATTTCTCACAGGTGCTCTACTGTCCACATTGTCTTCTCTGTTTAGTAACAGTCATTGTAGGAAGCTCTTTTATGTGGTATGGGCGTTATTTTCAAGAGAAAGTAGAAGAAACTTCAGTAAACTCTCTCACGGGTCTCAGTAATTTCAGTCCATTTCATAGTATTGCAACCTTTCAAATGATGATGCCCCTACTAAATTATGTAGTACTGCAGTCTTGTGTGAAAGGTTGTTCACAAAGAGTTGTTGTGTACTTATTTTCCTTATAAATTCTGATCTTGCATTAATGTAGGTGCTTAGTTTAGTGCAGAACACTTTTATTTGTTCACAGTGACTGAAAATGAGACATTAATTCTTTTGTTTTTTTTGTATGCTTAAACCCTGTTCAACAGAGCGCCGATTTGAGATGTTTCCACATTACTCCAGCAGTGGCATAGTTATTGCAAACATTGAGGATATACTGTACAGTATGGCCAGCCTGATTGGTGAGGCCTGTGACAAACTCCCGTCTTCAAACCTGCATTCCTGTCCTCCATCCCCCACATGTAAGTGCCCATAAATCTAGAAAATAAAAATTTTATTTAGGTACATACATATCCTTTCACATTGCTTCTGGGTCTTTATTACAGTGTACAGTTTTATATTTTGGTTTTCCTGTATATTTTCACGTACGTGGAGTATATTCTTAGGCCTAGTCCAGATGGACGTTTGAATCTTGGATAAATTAACGCCATAAGCGTTTCGTATCTGTGCTTGATTGGCGTTACTCTGGCGTTTTTCTGACGCTGTTTAACGCCAGCCTGCAGCCCAAGGTAGTTTTGTGTAGTCACCTGTGGGGGCAGTAATTATTCTCTCCAGATTGTTTACGTGTTGCGATTTGTAGTTTTACATTGTCCTTCAAAACCTGATTTGGCGCAGTTCCCAGAACAATTTAATCATGGGACATATTCAGTCCTCCAGAACATCAACCGAACGTCATGTAAACGCAGTTCTGGCGTTTTCTTCTTGTTCATCAGGATTTCAGCAGAACTTGACGCCAAGAAAACGTTGCATGCAGCGTTTCTTGACGTCACCCGAACGCACAGCTGACCAAGTGCCGGGGCTGAACGCCTGTGTGGATGCTGTGATTTCCTCCAATGAGCAGAAAAACGGTCGGACGCTCAGTCCGCGCTCACCTGGCACCACGAATGCCCAAAAAACACCTGATTCAGACGTCCGTGTGGACGAGGCCTTATAGCAATTATTTGACCAAAAATCACATTTACGCTTCACTCCAAATACAGTCAGTCAGCCAAGACACGTGTGGTGTCCGGTTTGATTTAGTTTTGCACTTAACGCTAAGGTAGGTAAGGCGTAATGGAAGCTTATAGACACCCAACAGCACTGTTTGTCACCTTGTGTAGCTAAAAGCCATGGTAGCAGTCAGTTTGAAGCATGAGGTTGGTCTGTAATTTTATCCAATTGTATGGATAGCATATAGGTTTGCTGTTTCCATAAAATTTGTCTATCAGCTCAAGTACGCCAAAATAAAGGGGGTAAAAAAGGGTGAGTGCGTAGCATGAACTCGTGGGTCCAGGGGCATGCTCTCTTGGGGAAAAAATGTTTGTTTTACAGATATTTGCTTTACATGCTTGTTCCGAGTTATTACAAGTGTATAAAAGTGTCATTCTTGTAGGTGGCCAATTTTGATCTCAAAATGGTGAATTTTGCCAAAAGGTGAGGAGTTTGCATCTCTGTAAGCTTCTATTACTTTTTAGCTATATAGCCTTGCAGATGCTCTGGAAAAACTAAAGTAAACTTTGGACACCAAGTATGTCTTGGCTCAATGAATGTGTCTGGGTTAAGAGGAAAACTGTAAATTAGATTTTTACATAACGTTAATGATGCCGTTAATGATGCTAGAGCAGTGTAATGCAACTGTTTTCTCTGCTTGTAGTGAGAGAAGATAAAATGGGCCTGGGTTCTGATATGGACACCTCATCCAGCACTGTGTCAAACCTCATGGGCAGTGCACCCTTTGACCCACACCAAGAATCTGGTCTTAAAGCTGATCCTTACCTATGTGCATCTGACCATATAGTTGGAAACAAAGTAAATGAAGTTTCTTTACCTTCACCTGCTAGTGGGGTGCCAAAGGAATTAGACTTTAATGCTTTGAGAGCAGCAATTTCCCAGTTCAGAGAAGCCAGAATGCAAACAAGTCCTTCTCAAGAGTCTTTCAGTGTCAGCCCTCATCAGAGTTTCCTCGGTCATGGTGAGGGGCCTGCAGAGAACCTTATGGTGGACAAATCTACAGCCCTAACACACAAATCTGCACCTGGTTATGCAGAAATGTCCTCTTCAGAACATACCTCCTTGCCACAGGGTTGTGGTGATGTTGAGGTTTGCCCCGGAACAAGTAGTTCCCTGCGACTGACAAGATGTGGCCTGAATGACCCATCTGCACCTGCCCTAGTAGTTTCCCCTAAAACAAACTTCTCAGAAACTACCATTGATATTTCTAGTGACATGCAACCAGTCTGGAGTCAAACATCTGAGAGAGACTTCTCTACTGTGGCCCAGAGAAGTCCAAACACCCTTGGGAGTGAGAATGACCATAGTCAGGAAAGTGATGCATCGGAAACCACTACCTCAAAGATCCCGATGCTCTCTACCAGTTCCTCTAACTCCCAGTCCAAAGACAGTGCTGCAACTGTGGTGGTGAGCAATGGCAAGCACAACAGCAGTACTGGTCTACTTCCGGTCCCCAGAACTGTGGCTTATGGCATGACTAACCCTTTAGTCGGTGTGGACAGGATGCTGCTGCAGAGCAGTACGTTGTGGCCTCAAGGATCTGTGGGTCTAAACAGTCATGGACTTTCTTCTCAAAATGGTGCTATTGGACTAAGATCAATGGGAAGCAGCCTGGGCATGGTCACGCATTCAGGCATAAGAGGGTTCCTGCCCAACAGCAACGTGCAGATGGCTTGGAACAGCTTGACACAAGGAGCAGCTTCAAACGTCTGGGGAGTTCAGCAAGGTGTGGGGCTAGGACCAGTTCACCGGGCTCAGTTTATCCAGAACTACGCCTGGCACGGAAATCACGCGTTCCAAGGAAACGCATATCCTCCTCGTAGAGGAGGCTTTGGTGGCTGGTGAACCAGCCGTCTGTAAATATTTGAAAAGTTTGACTAAGACTGTTTTTTTTTGTTTTTTTTTATCTGTTTGGAAAAAACTTTGTCCAGTACAAAACTGACACAAAAGTCCTGCATATTTCACCTTTTGTACATATTTGTATTTGAAAAGGTTGTTAGAAAATGACATTGTCTGGTTTTCTTTTCTTTTTGGAAAACACTACCAACAGCAAAGCCCTGGTTTTAATGTTAACATTATTTTTTTAAATCAAAGTTGTATGCAGTTTGTTAATTGTCTCTCAACTGGAAGTAGTTTTCTTCACTTTGTCTGTACATAAAAATGACATTTAATTTAAAGGCATGGTTTTGATTCTTAACTGTGGTTTGTACACTCCTGCTTGATGGCTTTCTATCATTTTGAAAAACAGGAATTCTTTTAACTGCAACTTGCAGAAAAGTTTTTGACAGCATTTCTGGTATTATCAATCAACAGTACGTTCTTTTTAAGCTTTGAGCTGGTTTTGCATTAGTGGTATATGGAAATGTCTGGCAGGCCATATTCAAATCAAAGGTGGTAACACTTTTTGCTTTTATTGACTGTTGGTATCAGACCTGGGATCAGATGGGTAAAAGAAGTACTTTGTAATGAAATACCGATTTGTTGCCCTGAAGTGTTAATTTACATTTTTAATCCTTATTTAAACAGAAAAAAATGGTCTTAAATTGATAAAATGAATTCTTGTGCTTCCAGTTGTCTGTCAGATCAAGGAAGCAGTTCAGTGTGTGTAGTTTGTATTTCCGTTCTGGCTGAGTTTGATGGCCTGTTCCTCATCCTGGCACCTTCTGCCTGATGGGAGGATGGAGAAGAGAATGTGAGGTCATCTGTAAGTATGTGGTGTAAATGTTCGTGACCAAGGGAAGTGAGACCGCCATAATCTTTCCAGCTGTCCCTCAGGGTCACCTGTACAGAATGCTCTCTGTAGTCCCTATATAGAATGTAGTGAGAAAGCAGAAGGCTGAGCACAACCCTGGGGGGCTCCTGTGCTCAGTGCGGTGGTACTGGAGGTGCTGAGGTCTCCCGATCAGGAAGTCCAGGAAGGTGCTCAGCAGTCTCAGCTTTTCTAGTGAAAACTGATCACTTTACAGACTTTAAAGGCCTCAATTCATAACGGAGTTCTTCATTCCTTATTAGAGAGGAGAAAATGTTTTTTAAAGTAAATGTTTGAATCACTGCTGAATCGTGTGAAGTGTAGTTTACAACATAAATTTCCAAATTGAGAGCAAAATGAATGATTTACATCAAATGAGTTGTCAAAACTGCTATATGTAACAGCAGTTCCATTTGAATGTATTTTGTGCATGGCAAATTTTAACATGTTCAGATGTTTACCATACAATGATGATATTTATACTCGTATATTAGCATGTGGGATCCATATGATGGAGCTATTTTAGTCTGGAATAATACACTCAAACAAAATAGTTACAAAGTGTTGAGGAAACACTTGAGAGCTCTACATCGAGTAAACCAGCCACATCAACAGTTTAAGAAAATCAAAAAATCTTTAATTCACATTAAAACTTTAAGGTAGCTGGTTGAAAATTCACATTGTCAAGTCATATTCAGTTCAAGTGAACTCAAGTCAAGCAACCCAATAAATTATACCATGATCAATACAATTAGCTACAGTAATTACAACTTCACTCTACATTCAATAACAGCAAAGAGTAACACAACCACGACAATACTGTTCAAAAGCAAGTATGGGAAAAGTGCCTCTTTGAAAATTGCAGCTGTTCTTCACTGAATGTTTCAGTTTTCAGTGCTGGTTGTAGACATGATACTGAAAATTGATTTTAAAGTTGATTCGTTGTAAAAAGGTGTGGAAAGTAAAGTGCTGATTTGTTAAATATGGTCATTCTCTCAGAGACACATTCTTTCACATTGGCTGGAAAGCTGGTGAGTGGTTTCTGCTTGGTCCCTGCAATAAAGGGTTTAGGCTGCTTTCCAGCTCTCTCTGTTTCTGCAACAGGCCCTGGAAATAAAAAAGTATAAAACAATATTAGATGGACAAAAGTATTGGGACACCTGACCATTATACCAACAGGGACTTTGACACTACATTCAGCTCAGAATCAGAATCATGTTTATTGGCCAGGTATATGCGTGGACATATACAAGGAATTTGGTTCCGGTCGATGGTGTCTCTCAAGCACAACCATAAAAAACACAATATAAACAATCTAAATCTTATTTACAGAAAATACAGGATTATATGATGAATACAAGAGAGTGTACATAAAGTGCAGTTGCAGTCTAGCAGTGTGAAGCAGTGACAGTTCAACTGTTTAGGAGGGAGATGGCGAGGGGAAAGAAACTGTTCCTGTGTCGGGTGGTCCTGGTCT
>JBBPCX010068777.1:0-11910 GCA_037974365.1 Hydrocynus forskahlii
TATATATATACCTGAATATATATATAGTTTTTAAATCTATTCCTGTGCTAGTGTTGTGTTCACAAAGCATTTTGCAGAGAGAGAGAAAGAGAGAAAGGGAAAGGGAGAGCGAGAGAGAGAAATGGAGAAATGGAGAGGGGGGAGAAAGAGAGATATAAGAAAAAGAGAGAGACAACATAAGAGAAAGAGAGACAGTGAGAAAGAGACAGATGACTGTGAGAGAAACGGAAGAGAGAGAGGGAGAGAGGGAGGGAGAAAAGAGTTGAGAGGGGAGAGAAATGTAATGTGAGAGAAAAAAGGAGAGAGTGGGAAACAACATTAAAAGAGACTGTGAGGAAGAGGCAACATGAGGAAGACAGATGAGAGAGAGAGAGAAAGAAGTAAGAACGGTGGAGAGAGAAAATTAGAGAGAGAGGGAAAGAAAAGTCATGTGAAAGAGAAACAGAGAGACAAACAAGGTAGAGACCAATAGAAAACAGAATGCCTGGTTTGTAAGCACCGGGTTTATTATTATCATTTTACTAATGAAGCAAAGAGAGAGAGAGAGACAGAGAGAGAGACAGAGAGAGGAGAGAGAGACAGAGAGACTTTTTGACTTTTAAAAACTCCTTTATTAATCAGCGTGCAAACATTCTTAACTACAAACCAAACACTGACTCAACACAAGTCACCAGCAAAACCCCAAAACTCCATCAGGAACCGTCACAAGTCTTTTATCCAAAACCCATTTTTTCTGGAAAACCTGCAAATAGTCCGTCATCTGGTAAAAAGCAAAGTCCACCCGAACACGTGCCTCCACCAAGGTTCTAAACAAATGTACAACATCAATGTCCTGGCCCTCCTGATGCAGCCGCAGGGTTTCCCAGATTGACAGTTTTGCTTGGCCAATGAAACAGTTGGCTATGTAATATTTCTCTCTGTGAGATCTGGAATATTTACAACCAAATATAAAAACAGTATTGGTCAGCATAATCCCCAGAGCCACGAGCCGGTGACCCAGTAGCCCAATCAGTGGTGCCAGTCTAGTGACAGAAGGTATGATACACAGTGTCACGCTCCCTGCAGTACAAACACTGAGACTCAACATCACTGAACTTTGACACAAAGTTGTTGGTGGGCAGTATCCCATGTAGGATTCTCCACTGGAGGTCCCCTGAACGCTTGGAAGCGGTCTTTTATAGAGGGACCTCCTTGACGGCCAGAGCTACCCCGGAGCCGCCCAGTGGGACCTCCACTTCGTGTCCGGCCTCCCTTTCAGGTCATTAAAGAAAAAAGACTTAACACTGACATGGTACAGGGTTTTCCTCCCAGCTAGTGAGAGCCAGATGTTCAGCAAGTTCCTGAAGGAAAGAATATGGCCCCTGTCCGTGTAACCAACAGCTGCTAGTGGGGTAAGACATAGTTCTGGGAAGGGGGAGCAGGTCATACTCTTACCTGAAATGTGCTGTAAATACTCCTTAAAAGGTTGGTGGGAAAGAACCCTCAAGTTTGTTCAAAAGGTTCCCAAGAACCCTCACAGACCGGAACCCCACTTGAACAGCAAGGGATTCAGGTGAAAGGAGACGGCCAGAATCAGCGTTTAAAACATGTTTAACCTTTGTGACCCCGGATTCTAATAACATCTTATCAACTGTGTTGGTTAGAGACAGTCACAAGGAGAAAAGGGGATTATCAAACAGAGGTTCTTCAACACCACAGTGGTCATTGTCCACCCGAGCCACTCAGAACAATCGCCAAGCGTTCAGCACTGATGCATAGAACCCCCCACTCCAGTGTGCCGAAGTGCGTCTCCGGACAGTAAAAAACCCTGCTTATCGTACTGAAACCCACCGCGGCCACGGAGCAGGGCGAGGGCCACATGCATCCACGGCAGGCGCTCGGTACCATACAGCAGCTTCTGAGCACACTGGAGCCTCATCCCCCTGACCTTACTCTGCAGGTGAACCAGGCCCTGCCCTCCTTCACACACAGGCAAATGAAGGATCCCTGGAGGGAGCCAGTGGAACTCGTTCCAAAAGAAATCAGTGAAAGCCTCCAGAACCATCAGCCAGTGCCACATCATGGAGGCAGCCAAATTGTTTATTCTCTCTCTCTCTCTCTCTCTCTCTCTCTCTCTCTCTCTCTCTCTCTCGTTTTGGAGGAAATCTCAGATTAGTGTTTGCTCCTGACAGCTTAGTCATGATTTGGATTCAGGCTGTGCAACCGCTGAACTCCACTGTAGAAGCACTGTGCACAACTGACCTTCCACATCCACACAAAGACAAATCCGCTCACGGGAGGGAGGCACATGAAGGACCACTGTACAGAAAGAAAACGTAGTGTCACTATTTTACAGTATATAATAACTCAGAAGACGCCTGTAGCATAGTGGGCAGTAAATAGAACGGCTGCATTTTCACAAGTCACTCTACAGTGAACCTTTTCACATCAAACCACTTAATTCACACAAACCAGTAAAATTATGAAATTCCCCTTTAAGAGAGCAAAAATGAACAGTTTTAGTGAAGCTTCCTGATTAGAAGCAAGAATGCAAAGGTCTGAACAGAGAACCACTGCAATTAAGCAAAGAACACCTTGAGAAACAACGAAGAATAACTGCTGTACATTTACAGAGCATTCATCATATACGCCCACTCTTAACAAATACAGTAAAGAGAAGAGCACGTACGCACGGTCTGAGGAAAACGACCTTAACATTCAAGCTCATTTAAATGTAAGCCTCAGGAAAAGGTGGCCATGATACAGCCGCAAGGTCTTCCAGGCAAGACACAGTCGCACACAGAGGAGACCGAGAAGTAAAGAAAAATCTATTTATGAGCCAAAGTTTGCCACCTATTGAGTGACACTGATAACTGATTAAAATGAATTAATTAAAATAAACAGTCTTGATTACCTGGCTTAGTGATGGCTTTGCAATTTAAATAATAATCACAGGTCATCGTTAAGTCATATTCAACAATCTGTTATAAACTGCATGCATATGATGAGTAATAAAATCAATAATGACAGCCATACACACACAAATACGTAGCCATCAGAGCTATGTGGCCTTAGGGTGTACTGGGTATCAGACAGTTGGTCAGACACATTTTTTCCTCTCCCCTTGCAAATAATAAGAAGAAAATGTGTATGGCTGTATCACAGGATCACATCTGGTGATGTTTATAGGTCAGAGATTTCAACTGAAGACAGATTAAGCAAGCGAACATCGCAATACTGACAAAATAGGGGTAGCATAATCAGTGTGCAGTGTAGGTACAAGTAAGGTCACATAGTGACTCTTTATTGCAGTGAAAAAATGCATGTTTTTCTGGCTTATTGATGACTTTGCATAATAAATAATAATCAGGGTAACCACAGGTCATTAAGTCATTTTCAACAATCTGTTATAAACTGCATATACACTACCAGTCAAAAGTTTGGACACACCTTCTCATTCAGTGTTTTTTCTTTGTTTTTATTATTTTCTACATTGTAGATTAATATCGAAAACAAACAAACTGATAAAGGAACACGTGAATTATTCAGTAAACAAAAAAATTAGTTAAACAAACCAGGATATGTTTTGTAATAAGGTAATGATGGACTGTTGTTTCTTTTTACTTAGTTAAGTGGTTCTTACCATAATGTGGAGTAGAACCGTAGTGGAATAGGATTTCTAACTGTGTACCAACCCGACCATCACAGCTGATGATCCCAAACACATTAAGAAGGCAAGTGTCACGTCGCCCCCCTTTTCTCCCAGGAAGACTGGCGTCCACCTTTCTTTCTTCAGTATTTCTTTATTTTTGCACAAAAACAAAACAGGCTCGAGGGCCTGACTGAAACTCGATAATGCTTTAGAAAAGGGAGAACTCAAACACTTCTGTAAAGATGCCTAGAATGACGGCTATGAAGATGGTTACTATGACGGTGGACCGACAACACAGATCGGTCACAACAGAACTTAAATACAAAAACTTAACCAATGAAAACCCAAAGCTCATCTCCTTGAGCACCCCGGCAGCTGAATCCAATTCTAGCAAACTCACTGCCGGCGGTGCTCAACATATCAAAATAAAACACAAAATACAAGACTTAAATCCGGGCGCCTTCTACCGGCCACCCACTGTAATAGTCCCCAGACCTGACTACAGCTACGGCTAAAGGCCCATCCTAGGTGGCTACGGCAACTTCTCTACGCCTTTCAGCTAACGCTAAGGCTATCTCCTCTGTAGCTGTTGTTCCCAGCCCCTCAACTAACTCCTCTGTGGCTACCGAACCTTGAACCGTTGTCCCTAGCCCCTCCAAACACCCCTCATCGGCTACAACCCCCTTCAGAGGCCCCTCTGCGGCTACAAACCCCTCAATAAGCCCCTCTGCGGCTACCTGACTGTCTACTAGGCTTAGCGGCTGGGCGAATGGGTTTAGCGGCTGGGCGAATGGGTTTAGCGGCTGGGCGAATGGGTTTAGCTCTTGGGTTAACGGGCTAGGCAGCTTGGCTAACAGGCTAGGCAGCTGTGTTAACAGGCTAGGCTGCTGGGCTATCGCTACAGGCTTCTGGCCTATGGCTAAAGCTGAGGCCGAGGCTACTATCGGTAGCAAAAGCTCTATTCATGAGCCGCATGGCTCCTCTAAGGGGCCTAATAAATCTACCAGCCCTGGGCAGCTAGCACTACTCTAACCCTCCCTAAGCTTCCTGGCGCTGGAGGGTGAAGCCGGGGGGTTGGTGTTGGAGGCTGCAGCCGTCTCCAGGGTGCAGGCACGGGTGGTAGCGGCCTAGTCTCACCAACCTCTCGCTGCGTTGAATGAGAAGGTGTGTCCAAACTTTTGACTGGTAGTGTATATGATGACTAATACAATCAATGATGACAGCCATACATACATAAATAAGCCATTAATGGCCTTAAGGCACCCTGGATCTCAGAGACCTCCAGGCACCCCACATTTTTCCTCTCCCCTATTTATCCCACCTCTGTATTGATACTGTAACTGTCACCTGGCTATAAAGATCTTCACTGGCCAAGTCATTCTGGACCCCACCGAGGATGTGCTTCACTTACGAAAGACTAGACTTAGAGCAAAAAACATCTCAACTGTGAATGGCTGTATCACAGTATCAAATCTGGTGATGCTTATTGGTCAGAGATTTCAGCTGAGGACAGAATAAGCAAGCGAACATCGCAATACTGACCAATCGGCCTAAAATAATCAGTGTAGAGTGTAGGTACAAGAAGGGTCACATAGTTACTCTTTATAGTACTGAAAAAATGCATGTTGAAAGGACAACTTGAATATACATTTCCACTTTAACACTTACAGTTATAGCCTCATAAAGGCCCAGTTTACAGCTCTGCTACTTAAAACAGCAGAGAGCTCATGGGTAATGAGTGCTTTGGCACCCAATAGCTGCACTTGCATCATTAAACTGAGTGGTATTGAGGTAATTCAGTTTAACATGAAATATTTTGGGAGGCCCTGTGTTTATAACGCAGTGATTTATTCACTCAGTTTGTTGAGCCTTAGCATGTAAAAACATTTCTGTACAGTGTTTCCTTCACCTTCATATTTTATGCATCCTTTATGCTTCACTACACTCTGTCTCCTCTCTCACTTACACACACTCTTACATTCACTCGCTCCATCACTGTCATTCTGGATGTAAATGTAAGATCTGTAGTCTCCTGTTAAAAAAGAATACTTAACATGGCTTGCATTTTTCTTCACAGCACTTCCTCTCTCTAGTCTATCCACTCATGCGTCCATCTGTCCATCCATCCTTATATCTTGCAGATCCCAAAGTACCCTGCCTGAAGTTCTCAGATTTGGTTCCCAAAGAAACCTTTCAGTTTGACAGTTCCTGAAAAACAACTAAACTGAAAACATTCCACTGAAAGGTTCTTTAGGACAGTGGTTTTCAAACTGGAGGGTCATGAGGGTGCTAAGAGAATGCTATCAAAATAGACGGGGCTCTGGTTGAGGGAACGAGTGGGTGGCGAGGCCCTCAGGGACCCCCAGACTGTCCCAGATTGTAGTGGTAGTACTGAGGGACACCCAGTACCGGTCCTCAGGGACCCCTAGATTGTCTCAGACTGTACTCGGGTACACAGGGACACCCAGTACCGGTCCTTAAGAGATGCCCAGATTGTCCCAGATTATAGTGGGGGTACTCAAGGTCATCCAGTACCAGTCCTCAGGGACACCCAGATTGTCCCAGATTGTAGTGGGGATACACAGGGACACCCAGTACCGGTTCTCAGGGACCCCCAGACTGTCCACTTTTTTCCCCTATTCCTATGTATCACAAGTGGGTTGATGCAAAACTGCAGACCTTAGGATTGGTTATTTAAGAACGCAATAGGGTTTTCCTATGGAATCATTCAAAAAAACCTCCTTTTGGCATCTTTACTAGAATGGAGGACAAGGGACAACGGCCACCTTTCACAAAGACATGAACACAAGCATACAAACACATAGGGTACACAGAGGCAGACAGGTTGAGAAGCTTTTCAGAATATCTGATCAGTGAGCACTCGAAGAACAGTGAGACAACAGCTCGGCAGCTGAGGTCTGTTCTGAAGGCAGATGGAGCGCTAATGCAACCGATTATGCAAGCAATGCTGCTGCTGATGCCATCGCTAGAGTCTTTCCCCCCACAGAAACAGCCTGTGATGGGCAAGGAGAGAGATGCATGGGAGATCAGTGTTAGTGTCACTTGAGTTTTGTATACTGATGGCTATGTACTGAGCTGAAGCTAGATGGGTGGGGGGTGGGGGTGCTTATTACAGCAGGTTTGTTTTCACACAAGGAGAATTTTTTCCGAACCATGAATTGACAGTGCAGTTCCACGAATTACATTTCTGTGCGGTTTTAGTAAAAAGATATGCAGTTTGATTGAGACCTGTATTATCATTACGTTCCTGAAGTGGGCCACAGACAAACACAGGACGTGCAGCATGTCCTTGCAGACAAAAGCTTCAAACAAAGAGCCGTGTATGAGGGCACATGTGTGCGTTTTTAAATCATCTAAGTGTAAGCACTAGGGCTGCACAATATATCATCTGTTAATCGTTTTGGCAATATCAGTTTCTGCCATACTGATATCACAAAAGGCTGCAATAGGCAAATGAGCCTCTAACCAATCACAGTTTCTGATGGGATGTTCTGATGAATCTAAGTCCACATGTAACTGAACAAAAGTCTTATTAATCGAACGCGGATCAGCAGTCGCGGTTTAAGTCCAGCGCTGATTTTTTCTGAGAACTGAACTAATAACTGTTCGCTGAAACCCCCACACTAACGCGGAAACTGCAGATATACTCTGCATTTTTTTATGTTTGTGACGTCCGGGCCTCGTCCACCACGGGCCCTCTTCCTTGTGCTGGGTTGCTAAGCACCGCGCCACAAACAACCAGCACGAGGACGAGGGGACGTGGCAGACGAGGCCCGGACATCACAGCTTTTTTCGTGGCAATATATAATTTTTCATTCATTTTAGAGCTAAATTATTAAGGAAAATATAATTTACTAACTTTGTAACATGAATATTAACATATATTCAACTACATTTCCATATAAAAAATAACTGGCGAAATAAAGCTGTACTCAGAGGTGGGAGGTTTGAAAGTAGCCAATCCGAGAATGTTATTTATTGCTCCTTGCTGTGGATTGGCTGCTGCCCTTTGACTCAGCGGCAGTCCAGAATTTCCCCCGTGGAGCGTCTCGAGCGTTTTGCTCTTCTTAAAGCCCTGCATTACTGTAAATTAAATGAATTTATTACTGTATTTACCTTCTTATACCAAAGAAAATGCGTGTGCATGAATTACAGTACAGTCTGTACAGGGGTAACATCGGTATTTACATTCTAGCACTGCAGGAGTTCAGTGTAAACTGTACAGTACGAATACAGGTTTACCTTTACATTTTCTTTAAAGGTAATGTATTACGCTGAGTTTAAAATGAAGGTAAAGTGTTTTGGGAGCATACTTGGGGGCATTTTTAGGGTTTACACTATAAAAATAGGCATTTTTAGACATTTTTTTCTCTACATGACAACAGCGCGGTTTTTCACTATACGCAGGTGCACTTGGAATGTAACCCCCGCGGAAAGCGGGGGTTTACTGAATATTTAAATGTATTGAGAGAGGGAGACATCTCAAAACTACAGTTTGAAAATGGGCTGTTTTTGTAGCTTAGTTTTCACATATGTACTATATAGATAACTATATGAGTAAAAGTACCATTTGAAGCAATATTTATAGATTTTTAAGTCTTCTGAATTTCAGAAAAGTGATGATAAGGGCCCATTAATACCTTGAAATCGCAATGTTTAGCATTAGAATCGAATACTAGAAAGCATTCATTACTTTTCTCAAAATTACAATAATTGAAAAAGGGAGTAATATGACAAAATGGACCGATCATGCCGCTTAACACACAGTGCCAGGAGTTGAAATGCTCACTGAACGGAAAAGCTCCAATCTTGTTCATGAATTTAAAGAAATCAGTACATAAACGGAATATAAGAAGGGTCATTTCCAGACTTAAAAGTTAGCTTTCACTTAGATACTACATACTGCACAATTAACTACAAGAACAAAAGGGAGTTCTGATGTAAAGAAAAGTGTTTTAGAAATACAGAGGAAAAAAGAGTGAGATTCCAAAAGGAGTCTGTATTCCACAGTCATTATTATTTTTCTATCTTGTGTTATGCAGTATCCTGCAACCATTGAGAATAGCTGTGTACATCTTGGCCAACTGGTTATAAGTCAGAATCTGAATGAGGCTTCTCCCAGGTGTCGCATCAGAGTCATGTCACAATTGGATACATGTCAGAATGTGTGTGAGACTTTCAGTCAGTGCCACACAAAAGCACAGTGGAAGCTTTAACTTGTACTGAAATTCATGTTTCACTTCTTCGCCAGCTGAAAAACACCAGCCAAGTTCTAATGACACAGTGACAATGCCATAGAACAGGCAGGGTAATTTCTGGGGCTAATTTACCATGAAGAGGGGTAGCGTTACTAGTATAACTATTACAAGTATCTCTGCGATTTGAATACCATCCGTCATTGATGTTTTACAGACATTTCTACGTCTATAAAGGTAACAGCAGCTTTTACATGCTGTGAAATACACTGCAGGTACTAGAAGAGTGGATTTCCTGGAGAAAATAAAGAATTGTGCAGCTTAAGAATTCACCGGGGGTTGCTGAATGTTGATTATTTTTTAGGTGATTACTAGATTTACAGTGGTATCTCTGGTGGTTGCTAGTGTGTTGCTACTTTGTAGTTATGGTAAAGGGTCAAGCGGACATTTGGCTGACATTCTTATCTTGAGTGACTTACAACCATTAGATACAGGGACAGTCTTACAGTCATGAGTCACAGGGACAGTCTTACAGTCATGAGTTACAGGGACAGTCTTACATTCATTAGTTACAGGGACAGTCCCCCTGGAAACACTGAGGGTTAAGTGTCTTGCTCAAGGACAGAATGGTAGAAAGTTGGGCGGTTCGAACGTGCAACTTTTGTCGTCAGCAGGTTCACAGGCAAGTGTTTTACCCACTAGGCTACATCTACACACCAGGTGTTCTAGGTGGTTGCTAGTGCATTACTACATGTTTGTTATTGTATTCCAGGTGGTTGATAGTGTTTACTTTTATAATGGTGATGTATAAGTTGTGCCTACATGGCTCTATAATGTATTCCTTAATTGATAAGTGGTTGCTATAGTTTCCTGGGTGGTTGTTAGTGTTTTGCAAGGTGTTTGTAAAAGTGTCTTAAGCGGTTCTAAGAGAAATGCCAGTGGGTTGTCAGAGTGTTGCTAGATGTTTGCTATAATAACCCAGGTGATTTATAGGGAGTTGCTAATTGATGGATATACGAACTTTCTGTCCACATAGCTCTGCCATAGAAAAAAATCTGAAAGTGTGCATGAATATTGGAAGTCAATATTAATATAAGACGAAAAATTACTTACCCAACAGTAATAATAATAGCACACTACATTTACTAATCAACAGGTACTCAACCTTGCACAAGTCCTCTCTGCCCAGCACAGTTTGCATGTGTTTTCCTTTTTCCCAGTTCAACTAATCAGCTAATTAATAAGACCATCATAGGTTAAGTGGGTGAGTTGGAGCACTAAATGAACAGAACAGGATGTATTCCATGACCAGGGTAGAGAATCTATGTACAATGATAAGGTATGTTGATGACTGGATTAAAAGCATTTATCACAATCCATCATTTAATATGTCCTGTGGTATAATTTCTTTGTCAGAAATGTCTGGAAAACATGAACTCAAATAGTGTTTAAGTCTGTGATTTGTTTAATTTGTGTCCCAAGGATACAGCAAATGGGCTTAAATAATAATGTATGGGCAATGTGATTTTTTTGTAAGTTCCCCTTTTTGTGCAGCTTTGTGTCTATGTGAGCTTCTACCCCATTAATTTAAAAGTGCTGTATTATTTAGGAAGAGAAAGGGAGTGGCCCTGCAGCCAATAAACTCAGCCTACTGCTAAGCTGGCTGGATGATTGAGTCTATAATTGGACTACAACTGTGAGACAAGCTGAGATCAATAAAATACACTTAATACGACACAGCAGAAGATGTCACGTTTTCCTGGAACACAGTGTCAGAGTCGCAGCAGGCCAGGAGCTGGGGAAGCTCAGGGACAGAAGGAGAGAGAGAGATGATAGGAGAGAAGGACCAGGCTGCCGAAACCTGCAGCAGCCTCAGCTTCACAATCAGTCTGGGAAATCAAAACACACTTTAATAATTCAGCAGAGATGGAAAGAGAGAGAGCGATAGAGCGAGGGAAAGAGAGAGAGAGAGACAGAGAGAGGGAGAGAAAGGGAGAGAAAGGGAGAGAGAGAAAGAGAGAGAGAGGGAGAGAGAGGGAGAGGGAGAGAGAGGGTGAGGGAGAGAGATAGAGAGAGAGAGAGAGAGAGTGAGAGAGAGAGAGAGAGGGAGCGGGAGAGAGAGGGAGAGAGAGAGGACGAGGGAGAGAGAAAGGGAGAGAAGGCGAGGGAGAGAGAGAGATGTGACTGAGGCAAAACTGAGGCCGGGATTCTAGTCCACAACAGAGACTAACATGAAAGATACTCACACTGTATTAAGCAGATAAATAAAAAACTAATTTAAATTAATTGACTTTCACATGTAATTGACAAAAGTAAGCCTTTTCACTGTTTTGCTGGAATGATACATTTATGTTAATTTGATTTACTATTTCAGTGAAGGTGTTTTAAAGTGGAATGATCCCTTTTGGCCACATTTAAATAGTAGTAAGTGATGCATTGTGCCAAAGCATCATGCTCTGACCATCAATGCTTTTACAAAGAGAAAACAATGAAGTAGCTCTTCAAAGATAAAACAATGAAGTAGCTCTGTATCAACAAAAGGAGGACTCAGCTCAGACTATCCCTTTCTTGTACTCAGTTTTATAATCTGGAATTTATTTTCAGGGTTCCCACCCTAAATCAGACTTAACCCTTTAATGCCTGAACCAAGAAATAATGGGCAGAAAATTCTATTTTTTTTTATCTTTAGTCTTTATTAGACCCTTTAACAAAATGTGAAAAAAAAATAAATAAAAATAATTTGCAAGTATGTTTTTTTGTTTGTATCACATTTGATACTTTAGGTATCACACACAATTCAGGCAATTACGAACTTTGCCATCTGTGAGATCCTTGAACATCCTTAACATCTAAATCTTTCTTTCTTTAAACAGCACATTTCTTTTACTTTGCCAAATGGTAAGCAAGGAAACAGTTCCTGTCCTTGTTTAGGCAGAGGTGGACATTGCATTTTCCACAGAACACGTGGGAAAAGTGAGGAGTTTCCTTGCAGTGCTTGCACCTTTGTCGTTGTGCCCAGGTTGGGAGGTGGTCAACCCCATCTCTCCTCACATCTGGAGGCAC
>JBBPCX010068778.1:0-11909 GCA_037974365.1 Hydrocynus forskahlii
AACTTCATGAACATGTTTTGTAGCCCATAGACCTGTTATAACTTGTTTAAAAAGAGGTAGAATATGTCCCCTTTAAGGTCCGCCTCCATAAGGCGCTGAATAGTCATTCCACGTTCAGCTTGTTCCCACACCTAATTTATCTCTGCTTTCAGCCACATTTAGCCCAGAATTTATTGTGGTTGTCTTCAGACGTTCTCAAGTCTAGACCACATCTGGCCCCTCGAGACTGATTCCAGTGAAGCTTGTAATATGGATTGAATGGGAAAAGCTGATTCCAGATCTGTTGCTCAATTCATCATGTCTCCAAAACAGATGGTGGGATTGAATTTTCAGAGTTGATAGAGGTGCTTGCTAGAATTGTGGTCTCTCCTCATTTGGTCTTTACTAGCCTTTGTATTAATCTACACTTAACTGACAGTTTATTAGGCCCAATGAAGGTTCGTTTCCATTGAAGGATGCGGTAGAGAGGGGCTGATAAATGCAGAAACATATTGGCTGCAATCAGTAATTGTATACCTTCAAAGTGCATCTATATAGTTGTGTTTCCGATAAACTGGCCAATGAGTGTAGGCACAGGGCAGGCGTGCCCAATAAAGTTGCAGCGGCGTGTACTCTCGGGGCGTGTTTTTGCGCATCAGCTGGGGTTTTTAAAACTATTGCTGTTTTCTTTCTTCTTCCATGCTGCTCTGCTCGCGTGTTCGCCAGGGGAAATGCTTGAATTTGTACTTTGAGTGATGCTGTTTTCTTTCTTTAGTTGATTTCAATGCATGCAGCACAGTAAGCATGGTCAAGCCGTAAAGCACCCTCCAGTGATCCGAAGCTGTATTTCCAAAGTAGGGGCTATTGTTTAGGGATCATTTCCTCCTACAGCAAACACGAGCCGTGCTGACAGAGGAAAATCTGATCCTAGATCAGCATTTTGTTTGCACTTCATGTCTATAGGGCCATGCAGTTCCGGGCCTGTAGAGCCAGTGTGCAGTTCTTGCCCTCGGACACACACTGACCAAACCTGGCAGTTAACAGGTGAGCTGGGCCCGGTGTGTTTGAGCAGGGAGAAGAACTGGGCACTCCTACTGTAGGCGCTGACCCTGCTCTGACTAGGCACTCACTAAGACCATTTCAAAGCAAATCCTCCGCCACACCCGGAACGCTCCTGGAAAGTCCTTTCAGCACTGGTTGGCCAGCATGAAGAAGTGAGCAGCATTAACAAACGTCACGTTTTGTTTGTGGACACCGAGCTTCTGTGTCTTGTGCTATGGGAAGTCGATATGATCCTGCTGACCTCATATGTTCAGTGCCTGCTTAATGCTGCCACCCCTCTCCCATTCCTCCTTAAAAGCGCACACATATGCAGCTGCCGCTTCTATATTGTCTTCCTCCCCATGCTCAGTGTGCTGCCTGCGTAGAGATAAATGGGCCCTTATGTAATGAAGTCTGTCGTGAGGTCAGTTGGAGCTGCTGTTCTTTATTCATATTTATTTGATTGTCCAGCTTTATGTACTTTGTTCTGGATTGCTGTAAACGTTTTGCCTTGGTTTTGTTTTTCTATTCCAACACCTCCTATTATTGTCACTTTTTAATGAGTTTTGGTTTTGACTAAAGGTTTAATAGTTCAACTGTTTCTTCCCCATGCTTTATGTGTTTTGTTTTGTCCAGTTTGTGTAAAGTACTACATTAAAAACCATGTGGAGGTGAAGATCTTCCAGCTTGTCCTTTTCACTGAGTGAGACTGGCTTTGTAAGAGAAAAGTAAATCATGTGAGAATGATCAAAAGTATAGGCCGAATGCCACATTTCTACAGTTTTGTTTGACCCAAAGGCTTTTAAATAGATTAAAAGCTCGTTGTGGTTACCAGGGAGATGAATAACACGGATGCGTGTGAATATTGATCATTAACTGAAGTGAATAACTGAATGTTGTATTAGAAGTAGAGTTAATGGAGATTGGCATCTTTTAAGCCTATCTCTTCTATTTATTTGAAGAAAAATGAACATTTTTGCAGCCTTTAATACAAAAGAAGACTACACACACGAATGATATCAAAATAGTCTAGTAAATATAAAGTACACAGAGTACTGTATAGTAGAAAAATTCTACTTAAATATAAAATGAATAAAGAAAATATAAAGAATTCATGCATAGTGATCTAAAAGTAAATACAAAAAGGAACTAAATAGCAAAGTATAAACAATGTCAGTGTGTCTAAAAGTCATAATTGGATCATTAAGATGCAGATGTAACTTCAACAAAATGTTAAAATAAGAATTTGGTAAAGAACAAGCATTAAAAAAAACCACAACTGTCGCATGAAACACCAGATGGTGTGTAAAACACTTCAGCAGACTTTTCACTATAATGTGAAATTACAGTACTCATACATACATGAATGACCAATAAGGACGATGGTCAGTCACCTATTAGCCTCATATCATCTATAACAATCACCTATTCATGAGACATCCGCAGCTTTTTACTACATAATTCAAGTCTTGACATGTAATCCCTAAGACTTTACAACATTCAGTTGCTGAGATGTGTGAAACAAAGTGTGAAGTACAGGCGTTAAATGGTGAATCAGAGAGAAACTTTATTCATTTCACAATGGTGGTGCTAGGAACCCGAGGTCTCCTTTTGTATTTAGCCATTCTATTCACAATCCAAAATGAACGATGAACCTGCACGTCTCCTGAAATGTTGAGTGTTTTAAATGAGCAACTCTGGAAAAAAAAAAACCTGTTTTCTATGGAAACTATTTGGCCTCACAACACCCTGCAGGTACCCCTCCAACGTGAGTTCATTTTGAAATAAAAAAAACAAGTCTTAGGCCGATGTTTTCATTTCACAAACCTTATACAACAATATCTCAGAATTGTTTTGTGTAATAACTTTGTGCGGGGTGTTAAATACTTGAATGTCCGGTTCCTATCATCAGCACTGTGACTGTAAATTCAAACCCGAACCACTCTTCATGACTTTGTATCTTATCTACACTATATGGACAATAGTATTGTGGACCCAGTTTGGGGAAGAACCTTTTCTATTCCAGCATGACTGTGTTCCAGTGCACAAAGCGAGCTCCATAAAGACGTGGCTGGAGGAGTTCAGTGTGGAAGAACTTGACTGGCAGCACAGAGTCCTGACTTCAACCCCATCCAGCACCTTTGGGATGAACTGGAACGGAGACTGCGAGCCAGGCCTTCTCGTCCAAGATCAGTGCCTGACCTTATAAATGCTCAACAGAATTAATGGGCACCAATTCCCAAAGAAACTCAAAATTATTGTGGAAAGCCTTTTTTCTTTTATCTGTCATTTTATCTTTTCCACAGTGCCTTTAACTTTTTTATTGTTTTAGTTTGGTTATCTTCTTTTATACATCTATTTTGTTCTCACAAGCATTGAAATAGTAATGCATTTGGAGTGCTATATGCTTAAAAGTCAACATACAGAGAAAACTCAGACATAATCTCACCTGTGATAGTGCCATGGACCTGGGTGCCATTCTTCAACTCAATGTTAACCTCTCCTCAAAAACCTGAAGGACGAAACAAGCACTTCGGGGTCTAATAACACAAAGTGAGGTCAACCAGAGACCCTCAGACACCAAACAGAGCTGATGTTGGACACTGATGTTGGACGAGAAGGCCTCACAATCTCCATTCCAGTTCATCCCAAAGGTGCTGGATGGGGTCGAGGTCAGGGCTCTGTGTGGACCAGTCAGGTTCTTCCACACTGAACTAGTCCAGCCTTGTCTTTATGGAGCTTGCTTTTGCACTGGGGCACAGTCATGCTGGAATAGAAATGGTAAGGGTCCACCTGAATTCAGTAATTAAGAGGTGTGTCCCAATACTTTTGTCCGTATAGTGTAGCTACAAAGTCACCCAAAGTTGTGTGAGTTTAAACTGCCCCGTTCCAGACACTCATCGAGTCACAGTGCTGGTGAATTAGGAAGTGTGTCCCAGTGATTTTGTCCATATAGTGTGCAGTATTCAGTAGTTATGTAAATTTTTTTGAAAGAGTGGTGAAGTTCCCCTTTAAGGATTTGGACGAGGGGGACTAGAGAGAGAGAGAGACCTGGCGCCTGACGCACACAAAAAGGGCGGGGCGAGTACCAGCGCTGTTCACGCGGGGCTTAATCTGCGCCTCGCGTTCGGTCCGCGCGCACCGGTGTAGTCTGCAGGTCTCGCGGAGGCTGACGGAAGACCATGTGGTCTCTCAGGCCGGCTGGGACGCACTGACCCTGGGAAGGTTTCTGAGTTCGACCGGGTGGAGCTGTCAGGCGCACCGGAGAGGGCCTGCGGAAACTTCAGCCGCAAAAAGAGCAACAAGTGCGGATGAAAGACTTCACCCAGCCATGACAGCGCTCCAGACCTCACTGGAGCTTCTCCTGCCTCACTAACCAGAAGTGGGACAGCTCTTTCTTTCGTGTTCTTTAGTGTCCTGTCTAGTTTTAGCCAAAAATATATATATAAATAGACAAACACATTTGCGGGGAATCGTTTAAAAACTGCAAGCATGGGACCGAAGCAGAGCAGTCCGGCTGCGAGCGGCAGGGTCCGGGCGTACTCCGGCTCCGACCTGCCCTCCGCCACCAACGGAGGCTCCAGGCCAGCCGTGCTCCGGTACTACAGCGGGGGAGCGGGGGGGCAGCCCCCACAAAGGGGCCGGTACGGGCCGGACGGCAGAACCAGCTCCCTGATCCAGTCCGCAGTCATCCCGAGCAGCGGAGGGAGTCACGGATCAGACCCGGAGGGAGATCGAGACCACCCCGGACCCAGGCTGCTCATAGGGTCCCTGCCTGCACACCTGTCCCCTCACCTGCTTGGAGGTGAGTTTAGAGGGGGGTGGGGGGTCTTACCCATTACATTACAGCACAAAACAGTACATTACAGTACAGTTCATTACTTTACATTACTTATGCAGACTCTTTGATCCAGTTACTTTACAATACAGGGAAAGTTTCAGGAGAGTGTCAGAACCAAAGAAGAGTTCTAAGTGATAAAATCTTTATGAAGAGCAAGAAGATATTCATTACATTTTAAAGTGTTTAAAATTATGGCACACCTTTCTCTGAACGCCAAACTTCTGAAATCAAAGTGGTTTACTTTTGTTTGCTTTGTAAGTATATTTGAGAAACAAGACAAAACAATAATAAAATAAATCCATATCTGATTGAAACCATGGGGGCTGTTGGACATCCAAGCTGCAGCTCCACAAGCCTCAGTCACTTTTAGCCAGTTTTGGGGCAATTTTTTCCCGCATCACACTAAACTGGTGTACTGATGCCATACTGTGCCTTTAATCTTTTCATAACTGATCTGATTTATGCAGGGACACAAACCCACTGCTTGTTATTCGCTGTGCAACCATGGCCATGGGAATAAGAGCATTGATTAGTGGGACAGAATACAGACAAACAGCGCAATGATCGTAATGAGGTTAGCTGCCAGCTTCAGGAACACGTGGATTATAATAGAGATAAAGTGTCTGATAAAGGGCCTGTTCTGCTCAAAGGTCATTGAAGCACACGTTACACGTTGATTACAGCTTGGATTTTGAGAAGATAAATCAATCAAAGGAAAGGAATCATGTCATCTGTTTGCAGTAAAGTTGAATTAAGTCGAGTCAGCTTGACATTCGTTGGGTTTTCCTCTCTTAAAGTTACGCCAAAGTGAGACACGTATGTACAGAATCACTTTGTCAGTGTAACATCCACTAGGACTGAGGCCTGAAAAACATAATGTGGGTTGAGCCTGTGATACGGGGAAGTGGCTTTATATTTGTTGTTCAAATATGTTTTTGGTACAACAGGAAATGTCCACAGCAACATTAACAGACCAAAACATTGGTTTTATTGTTTAGGCATGTCACTGGACAGCAGTCGTTTTTTTTTTTTTACTTCTCTCATCATATGGCCTGGCTCCCACAGTGTGGAACGTTAGAAGTGGAACCAACATGCATTCCTCGAGTCAAACGGTTTCACTTATTCGCCCCCGAGTCAAAGATCATGAACCATCTGTTTAGTCCAAAATA
This sequence comes from Hydrocynus forskahlii, assembly GCA_037974365.1. Lineage (NCBI taxonomy): Eukaryota > Metazoa > Chordata > Actinopteri > Characiformes > Alestidae > Hydrocynus > Hydrocynus forskahlii. Next base: position 6,031 of record JBBPCX010068778.1, read on the forward strand.
TGGAACTCATGCATACTAATTCCTCCAGGTCAGATGACGTTGTTTTCAAATCAGATATATCGGATATTTCATCTTGTAGCACCACTGATCCTAATTGGCTCACTTTTCCCTGTTTTTGGTAACATGGAGCCTGAGGTCTTGCCCCATGCAGTGTGGGGCGCAGAAGAGAGTCCCAATGTCATAGCCATGAGTTACAAAAAGTGCGGCCTATATCACTTATGGCCACTACTTAAAGGATTATCCACTGTGTACTTCTGTCATTCTGTCCGAAAAGACTATTCAACAGTTCCAGCTGACACGACTCTCGCCAAAGTCACAACCTGACTTTGTTTGTTTGTGTTAGGATGTAAGAGTACACTAAATTGAACCAACTCGTTAAATTTACAGAGGTGTCTCGATACAGTACAATTTTGATATAACTAAAGTAGGGAATGCCAGAATGTGCCTTTTGTTCATGTTAATTATAGAACAGATTAAGGATGTAAAATTTTCAACACAGGATCGAAAACAGTGATGGCCAATTTAATCAAAAGTCCCTTCCGAGTGTGTCTCATTTACCATTTCTTGGTGAAAACAGTGGTCCTGTCTGTTTTTGTAGGGTTTGTAGCTTTATAAGATCACAAATTATGTCAGGCCTGAAAATACGTGTATCATTTCGTTTCGAGTGAAAGTATTAAACTGGCAAAATGTTCAATAGTGCGCTGTTTGCATGGCAACTTATCCAACAGAATCAGGAAACAGTGTTGTTTTGTCCTCTGTATATGCTCTGCATGAGCCAGGGGCTATTTGCAGCAGGGGAATTGCCCTAAAGCCTTCACCCAAAACAGATAAGCATGAGATAACACATGGGTAACGTGGAGTCAGTCACATGGTCCTGTGGTTGACTTGTGCTGGAGACCTGATTTGCCTTGTTAATCATAATTTTAAAAAGTGGAACAAAGGGGAAGAGGGCTGCTTCCTCTGAGCCACATGGTTTTCAGAAACGAAGCAGGGTTTTTAGCAACTGCTGCATGTTCCATGTCTTTATATTGTCACATTCATTTTAATCTGCCACAGGTTTGCATCGGTGCATTTTTGATTAAATAAAACAGTTTCAGAAACTGATGATCCGCTACTGTCAATCAGATGCCATGTGTGACCTATTTTCTCTGATGTAGCTGAGTGATTAAGCAGTGGAGGGTGTGTTTTACCACACTGCAGGATTGTTGGTTAATGATGATACGTATGCAGTGTCAGTAGATTTAACAAGTTTCCGATCAAAGGTTGCCGTGCCCATTGAGATTGTAAGTTCAGTGATGCCACGTCCAGTAGAGCATAATTAGCCTCAGCAAGCACGCTATACAAACCCTCACGGATGTAGATCTGACCATCCTGTTTTCCCTATAAGCTTTGTTTTAACACGCACGTAAAAGTTTGTTGCCATTGCCTCTTATAAGGACCAGAGCAGAGAGAACAGGGGGAGTTCCGTGCTTTCATGCATGTAACTGTGGTCTAGTGTGACTTTTGGGGCCAAAGTTCAAAAGACACATGTTTTGAGTAAGGAGTGATCAAAGTAAGCAGGATAACCCCTCCATAGGTTCAGTGTTTGTGGCTTTGCTGTGTGGGGGGGGCGTCAGTGTCTGTGGTCTCCTTATGGTAGTTTGGCCTTGGCCGTTTAGGAGCAGCTGTTGTGTTTTGCTTGTGGTCGGTTGCATAACCACAGCGAGGTCTGCTCCAGTGGATAATTTGCCTTGCGAGTGACAGAAGGCTTGGATTTCACCAGAGAAAAATACAGCCGGTTTGCTTACGAGAACATGAAACTTGGCAGCAGTTACTATTTACATTAAGCACTCAGATCATGCATCATCCCACCTGCATGAAAGGTGACCTAGGATTGGAAAGTCCAAGAAATCTTTAAGAAAAGTTCATGCCTTGGGAACGATTGACTTTCTTTTCTGCATGCAGTGAGTGTTTGATCACTGACGATAAATCTGGCTCGTATCTGGAGCTGAATTAAAGGCGGGGGGTATATTGGATGAAAGTGAATGCTGCTTTGATGTCTCATTGTATGGATTTCCCATGTATTTAGTGATGAACTCCACACTGTTGCGTGTCTCCAGTTTACATTATTCAGTGTCGATCTTTATGAAGTGAGATTTTTTGAGGCATATACAGCACACCACCATAAAGGACTGGGAGAAATGTTTAGCCTTGCCAGCAGCAATGATAATAATACTTTTTCTATTCTCATTCTGATTAAGATAAGATAAACCTTATTATTTTGCAATGGTTTCTTTTTTCATTCTTTTGTGTCCTACACTGAACAAAACGTAACCTTTTATAACCTATAGTACTTTTAGTGCAAAATGAGAGGACAAAACAGCTCATAAAACACATGATGGGTGGGGTAGATAAAGTTAAAACTGAGAGTAGTGAGTTTCCTTTGTGAGGTACAGCAAACATTGGATTTATTTTATAGAGCAACTACAAAGCACAAATATGTTGTGGTCATTATTGTGGTCGTCGTTGATAATAGCTAACTGTTATTCTTCCATTCTGATATGATGGTGTATTATTACTGGCAAAACAGTGGGGAAATATTGAAACACATTTGAGATCATTCGCCCCAACCCCTAAGCCGAATAGAGGTGTAGACACTGCAGATTTCCTGTTGTTCCGCTGCTGCGCGATCTTATTTTCGGCAGCATGCTTTTACTGAGTAATAGCAGGAAGTCATACGACAATGTACAATCGATAGAGGATGGATGGTGTGAATATGACTGTTTGTTTGAATAGCAGGTCATGAATGTCGACCGAGTGCCTCACTCACAGTAACCAAACAAAACTGAAACAATGAGCTGTGGAGTTATCTGGGGCAGGCTGTCCGTACTGACCAGATATTAAAAGCATGCGAAAGTAAAGTTCCAGCAGTGACACACGCACACAAACACACTCCCACTCACACGTAGAGCTGCACTTGTTGCTTTGGCTGCGTAATCGGCCTTGAGGAGTTAATCTGCGCTGCACAGCATGCTGAACTTTAGCGTGTGCTTGGCTGACCTGAATTTAGTCTCCTCGTTAATCTTTAGTCAGTGCAAGTTGGCAGTGAAGAACTACAGGTGTTGATGTCTCTCAGCTGGGTAGTCCATGGCACATAAATTAATCAGAGCCTGATCTCGTACTAGTTTTCACAATGGATTAAAATGTGTAAACATCGTCTTTTAAATTATAGCCGCTAATGAATATGGGTCATTCCCCATCACTCCCTTGCTCCCCCTAACTCCGCCTTCCTGCCCTGTTCCTCCAGGTGCCTTCTGAGGGTTGATGTTTGTACTTTGTGTAACGTACAGACTATATAGGATACAAAAGCTTAGGTTACGTGATACAGACACTCGGTTTGGCTTGTGAAATCAACATTAGTGCTGCCACTACTGATTTATATCTAGCAAATCAGATACACACAGTTAATAGTATCAGATGTTTCAAGGTTACTTGAAGGTTACTTGCACGTTCATGGTGTGACGAGACATGTCTCTGTGGGCCACGGAGCAACATTCAACAAAGTGAAAGTTACAACAGAAACAATACAATAGACAGTACAGCCGTGTAACAGTATAGTATGGACGTTATGTAAACCTTCCAGAGCGATTAGTTTTGTGTCATAAGTATGATATTGCACAACAGACAGGAAGCAGCGTTAAACAATGGGCAAGGAGTGAAACAATACAGTAGACAATACAGCAGTGTAACAGAATAGCGTGAAAGGGATGTACACTTTCCAGAATGAATAATATTGCGCTGTAAGTGTGATATTGCGCAAGGGGCCGTTAGCTGCACTGATCCATATCTAATAACATGAGGGTGCCTGTTGTGCAGTAAACAGAAGGTAAAGTGCGGGTGCTAGTGAAAGTCCAGAGTGTAATATGAGAAGATATCACGTATAAAGTGAGGTTGTGCACCGAAGTGACTCTTGATTAGGCAAGGAAAAGACATTTATGAGCATTCAGAGTTCTGATGGCCTGCAGATTTTACTTTATGGAATTTGTATCTATAAACATTAGCGCAATGTTGAGATCCTGCTGGTGTGGATTTCCTATTTCAGTGCTGCTCACAGAACTAACTTTTGTAATAATTCGCTCCCCTTGGTGTGTATTAATAGCTCCCCAAATAATAATAGGTTACATTAATATAGCACCTTTCACAAACCCAGCGTTGCTTTACATAGCAAGGGGAAAAAAAAGACATGGTGGAAGAGAAAAGTTCATTGAAAAGAAAAAAATCTTTGAAAGATGAGATGGAGCAGCAGAAGAGAGTTCCATAGTTTGGGAGCCATGGCACTGAACGACCTCCCACCAAGAGTGGAGAGACCAGTGCGTGGAACGAGAAGAATATTAGTGCCAGAAGATGAGGGAGAGGGAGAAGTCAGGAGTAAGGTAGGGAGGAGCAAGGCTGTGGAGAGCTTTAAGTGAGGAGTAAAACTTTAAACTTAAGTCGAGCCTGAATTGGTAGCCAGTGTAACAGAGAGGATAGGGGCGATGTGGGCAGAGTGTTGTGTGTGTAAGAACTCTCGCAGCAGAGTATTATTCAAATTGCAAGGGAACCACTAAGCCGATCCATTGAGAATGTAAATTTGAATCAGTTATGTTTTTAATCGAGTGATTGTTACAGCCCTAAAGATTCTTGCAAAACATTTTTATGAGGGGGGAAAAAGGCTATAGGATACAGAAAAGCTTCCTATAATTTCCCGTAATACCTACCTCTATGTGTTAGCTAGTTCTTATCAGGCTGCTCTTTTATCTTTGCACCTTGGAGCGTCACATTTAAATGCCAGGATCCATTCACCTGGCCAGCGGGGTCTCAGTGGAATCTCGAGGGTTGTGTGGAGTGCAGGCGGTGCCAGGACGGCCCAGCATGCCTGGACCATGGCCTGTGTCTGATCAGTCTTCATCCCCCTAAAGCAGATTGTCTGCACTAGAAACACAAACAGAAATAGTCCCGCAGTACACATGGCTGGCCCGTTCGCCCGTCTGTTTTGCTTTTTTTTTTGCTTATAACAGCAGAAAATGCTGGATCAGATATTGAAAAGAAACCAGGAAAGATTCCACTTCAATTCTGTAACAAATCTAGCCTGAAATAGTACACACACTCGCAATGAGCTCATTTTAAAGTTATTAGTGGGAATAGATATTTGATCAGTATAGTTTGAATAAATGTTTGTAGGGCTCAATGTTTCAATGTTGGTAAAAGAGAAGAAAAGCCGCGCCAGTTGAGCCCTGCAGGGTTAAAACAAACAACACTGATATTGTTCGTCAAGAGGTTTGCTGTGATTTATGGTACTGAGAGTGCGTTTTAGTTAATGAGTTCTAGAGACAGTGACCTGGTTGATTGATCAGAGGCAGAGAAAACCACTTTTGGAGATACAGGACAAACCCTGTCAAAGAAATATTTGTCATGGGATTGTTCACTGCAGGGACTGAGATACACAAGATGTTGATACTGCTTATCGATACTGATGCTCTTAGTGACACTGTTTACCATAATTTGGTGCAAAAACTTGGCATGACATGAAAAGAAGTGAAAAGATTGAGCAGTTATCTTATGACTCTTTTTGGAGGTGAATAAAAAAAGCTAAATTGTTTCCCGAGTTTCCTGTATGTATACACAGAATGGTTTCACACTCATAGAGATGCTGATTTTAAATAAATTGCAGTGGTCTCTTATTTTTTTCCGGAGGGAGTGTGTGTATATGTATATTTTTATATATATATATTTATATACATTTTTGTCCAGAGCTGTATAATAAATATATTTAAATAAGAAAAAAATGAGAGCACTGCAAAAATGTTCAGTTTCTCAGGTTTTATCTTTTATAGGTGCAAGTATTGAACTGAACAGCTTTG
>JBBPCX010068779.1:0-11909 GCA_037974365.1 Hydrocynus forskahlii
TGTGGGTGTTTGTTTGTGTGTGTGTGTGTGTGTGTGTGTGTATGTATGTGGGTGGGTGTGTGTGTGTGTGTGTGTGTGTGTGTGTGTGTGTGTGTGTTCTGTGGTATGTGTCTCTGGATAAAGTTCTCCCGATGAGAATGTGGAGTGTCTGCAGAACATCCAGAGCCTCAGCTGCTCAGAGTAAAAGCAGTAATTCAGTAAAAAATCCTCTTTACATCACAGACGTGCTTCATTGCCCGAGACGTGTCTGGAGAACCCGTTTTGTTCCTCCAGTTTAGTGCTGGAGCTATATTAGCATAACAGGGTAATGTAACCATGGTAACAGGTATAGCGTAACCATGGAACTGGGTGAAGTGTAACCATGGTAACAAATGTAGCGTAACCATGGAAAAGGATATAGCATAGCCAGGGAACGGGACGTAGTGAAAACCATGAAAATACCTGTAGAGTACGCTGGGTACTCGTGCTGTGGATACAGCTGTAGCACAATCGCGGGACTGGGTGAAATGTAACCGGGGGAGTGGGTGTGGCGTTGCCATGGAAACGGCTGTAGACGCGGGAGTAGCGAACTTCACTCACGATCCCTCATTACAGTCATGCCAGTTTGATGGGTATGTGTTGGATTTTTTTCAACATACCAAAAAAAGGAATCCCGAAAAGTTTGTCTGAGATACACACACACACACACACACACACACAGCTGAGTGAACAAACTGATTTAGACAAACTGCATGAAAACACCCTTTTAAATGGTCTCTTTCTGATGAGATTATTTTCTCCTCCTGAACTGTTTTCCCAATTTCAGGCGAGGTGCTCCCTGCGCTCTGGAAAGTGGAGTTTATTTATTCAGTGTGTGTGTGTGTGTGTGTGTGTGTGTGTGTGTATGTTCTTTGTGCTGCTGTGTGTCAGAGCTACAGGAAGCCCACAGGCTGTTCCCAGGAGGGCCGTGGTTCGCGCAGCGTAAACGGGGTCACAGAATCTTCCCTCACCGAACCGTGTCGACTTCTCTGCAAATTAGCGAGACAGTGCTCCGAATGCGGATCACTTAGTCTCTATCGGCTTACAATAAACACGAGCTACATCCAGCATGTTCAGCGCATCACGATTTTTACTGTATTTTTATCATAGAAAATGGAAAATCGGTTTCCATGGCAATTCCTACATGTCTGTATTTTGGCTTTACCCTGTGCTTTAGTCCATAATACACACACACACTCACACATACACACACACACACACACACACACACACACACACACACACACACACACACACATACATTTACTGCATTATATACTAGCAATAAAACGTTTTTGCACACCACAGATTTTTACCACTTTATCCAGTTATTTCATAAACTGCTGATTTTTATTCTGGTTAAACTGGAACGTTGTTGAGTGAACACCTATAAATAAAAATCTGTGAAATAACCCTAACCCTAACCCAGTTTCCTTTCTAAAATGAAATAATCTGTAACAATGCAGGTCTGACTCCTATTAACTGGTTGTAGGTGATGCAGAGTGATCTAGACTGTCCTTTAACTTTAAATGCACTCGTTCACTGTTTCAGCACTTAATAGCTCCTTAAATATCTAACACTCGTCTGGTGATCCTCATTATCATTATAATGATGATGCTTTTTGTAGGTCAGTAGTGATGAATAATAAAAGTATGACATTTGGATAATAAAGGAACACAGATGGTGAAAATACTGTACATTTATTTGTTAGTAAAGAATATCAAGTATAGTTTTAGAAAATACTGAGTAAAATGCAAATGTAAAAACAACTTTTGACTAGTAGTGTACACTGGATCAGACTGATCTCGTATTATGACCTATGTGCTAATCCTAATCACAGAGGTCTACAGAAGGATCTGGCTGCTAAAATGGGCTTTTGAAACAAAGAAGGTTTTACAGACACTGGTCCATGTTGGTCTTCCGCCGTGTTGGTCTCTCGACCTTAGCATGCTAGCCAGACAGAAGACAGACGGGCTAAACCGACTGCCTGGTTCCACCCCAGTGATCCAGTGATTCTGTTTCTGTCCCACGAACCAAACAGAAAAGTAGGAAAACTCCCAAAGTCTGTTCACCAAACCATCTTAAACCATCTTAAACCATCTCAAAAGCACCTGAGACCTAATCTGAGACTGCTTAATGATGGGGTGTCAAATCTTATTCACAAAGTGCTGCAGGTCTTCATTCTAAACAAGCAGGAGCGTCACCTGATCACTCGCTTGAAGTACACTGGGGCTCAGTTCAGTTGAACTCGGGCATTGTTGAGTCAGACTCAGGCTCAGTTTAGTCAGACTCAGTTTCGGTTCAGTTGGACCCAGAATCAGTTTTGAACTTTGACGCGGTTTAGTCGGATTAGGCATGGTTCAGTTGGACCCGCAATTAGACTTGGAGAACATTCAGAAGGACTTGATCTCGGTTCATCTGGAATTGGGTTCAGTTCTGTTGGACCTGGGATCAGTTCACTTGGACTAATTTGTGGTTTTCAGTTGGATTCAAGCACAGTTCTGTTGGACTTGGGTTCAGTTCTGCTGGACTAATTTGTGGTTTGGCTTGACTTGGTTCCCAAAATATATTATATTTATGGCCTTGGCCAAACCAGACACCATTTTACACCATTTGAAACCACCAACTGCCCTTTACACTTTCATTGTCCCAAAATAACATAAAATGAAATCTCTCTAAAATGAATCTTTTATAACCCTTCTCTTGTCAAGTTACCCTTTTCCACATGCAAGATTTTCTCACACTGAGTGTACGAACTGCATAACCTGTAAGAATTTGCATCTCTGAAAGCGTATTTTACACAAATCAAGACTATTTTCATAACAATAACTTTTTTAAATAAAAATAACATTCCTCCACTCCAGAGCAAATACTGTAATGTCAGGCTGAAGTCTGTGTGTGAAAGCACTTTAACGGGTGATATAATAGCAGATTGTAGTCGCGTGTTGAGACTATGTCACCACATTATTCTCTCATGTACTTTTACCATGTCATATCATGTGGTGTCACCATGATATTCTGTCATACACTGTAACCATAATATTCTGTCATGAGGTGTCACCTAATTCTGTTGTATAATGTCATCATGTTATTCTGTCACATATAGACACCATGCTGTGTGAAGTGGTATAACCATGTTATTCTGTCATATAATGTTACATCATTATATCATGCTATGTCATGCGGTGTCACCTAATTCTGTCATATTATGTCACCATGTTATTCTGACACATATATACACCATGTTGTGTCAAGTGGTATCACATTATTTTGCCATGTCTCCATGTCATTCTGTCATGTGGTGTCAATGTGTCATTCTGTCATATAATGTCACCATGTTATATCAAGTTGTGTCTCAATGTCATTCTGTTATCTGGTGTCACCATGTTATTCTGTCAAGTAGTATCACTATGTTATTCTGTCATGTAGTGTCACCATTTTGTTTTGTCATGCGGTGTCACCATGTTATTCTGTCATGTAGTGTCGCTATGTTATTCTGTCATGTGGTCTCACCATGTTACTCTGTCACGTGGTGTCTCTATGTTATTCTGTCATGTGGTCTCACCATGTTACTCTGTCACGTGGTGTCTCAATGTTCTTCTCTTGCCCAGTTACCATTTCCCATATAAGATTTTTTCCCAGTGATTGTATGAAGTACAGAAATCTCTGAAAGCACATTTTATACAAATCAAGACTATTTTCATGACAGTAACTTTTAAAAAAAAGGAAATTCAAATCATCTCCTCCACTCCAGAGCAAGTACTGTAATATCAGGCTGAAGTTTGTGTGGGAAAGCACTTTAGAGGATGATATAATAGCGGACAGCAGTGGCGTGTTGCTGTTGTTCTGGCGCGGGGCCTTTTGGTCAGCCATCGAAAAGGCCATGTAAATCAGAGCAGCAGTGCAGAGACGGAGCGGATCCGCCAGCAGTGGGGGAAAATGGTGTAATTGCAGCTCATGAGACTGATTCCTGACATGCGGTCATACCTGAGTGGCCGCTCCTGCAGCGGAGCCCCTTCTCCTCAGCATTGGTATTCTAGAAGCGCGCCGCGGACGAGCGCTAGGAGCTTTCAAGCACAGAGAAACGTGTCATAGGAGAGATGTGGCTGCAGCTATCAGACACGTGTCACCATGTTAAGCAGTGTTTGTCACTCACCCAAACCCCAGACTGAGACGGCACCTCAAACTCGACACGTTTCCACTCTGGAGAGACGAAAAAGTGGAGGTGTTTCACTTGCAACACCTTCAGCTACTGCTTAGCAGTCCTGCAAGAAGCCAAAGAAAGATTTAGCAGTGAAACCCCACAGTTACTGAAGTTGTTACACTGTCAGCACTACTGGCAAAAAATCACAATGTTTTACCATATCATAAAATGTCAGCAGTTGTCAATAACTATGTATGAAGTTTCATAAAGCTCAGTTTTATTCTTTAAAGTTATTCTGTCATACTGTGTCACCACGTTATTCAGTCATACTCTGATAGTCCGTTGTTCTTTCAGTGTATCACCACATTATTGACATGCGGTGTGACCTTGTGTCCTGTCATATAATGTCACAATGTTATTCTGTCATGTAATGTCACAATGTTATTCTGTCATATAATGTTCTGCTATGTAGTATCACCATGTATCGTCTGTCATATGGTGTCACCAAATTCTAGTCAGTTTCACCATCTCATTCTTATTCAGATAAAATGATTTATATATTGATATATAAAAAAATACCTCAAATGCGTATGCATTTATGACATCAAAGTATTTTTCTAATTTCTGCTGTTTGGTCTATGGTCTAATTATGTTGCTGACGATTTTCCATATAAGTCGATAAAACGATTGGCTCAGGAATTGGTCGTGTGTCGTTTTTCAGGTGCAGCAGTGTGACACGCGCCGACACTCAGGTGACACTTCCTCACACATCTGACCTCGTCCTGAGCTGAACTTCAAAGGGCTGCGGGAGAGGAAAATTGCTCTGGAGCGGAAATATTCCAGTCTTAAAGACCTCCGAGAGATCAATGGTGTCTGTGTCGGTCTGGAGGAACACATTCAAATACCCGTCCTTTCATAACGTCACAGTTGATCCCTTGCTTCCAAGCCGAGCGGTTCTGCGCTGACAGGGCCGTCACCGGGTGCTGAATACCAAACCTCAAAGCAGCGGAACCACCACGAACCCTACAAATCTATACAAATATAACCTTCAGTCAAAGGAAAAACACTGTCTTTTGTTTACGCCCCTATTTCATACTGTATCTCAACAAGGTGGGGGTCTAATGGTGCCACCAAAAACGTTTTTCCATTACAAATAAAGAGACCCGAACCAGAGCTGCTGAATGGCAGGGCCGAAAGCGGGCTGCAGCCGAGCTGACTGCATCACTGCTTTCTGATTGGTCGAAATGTTTCATCACAAAATGGAAAGAGGACACTGTTTGTTTACTGTCTGCACAAAAACAACAATGAAGACACAAACTAACAACAACGGTGTTAAGTATTCTTCATTCCTCATCAATTCTGTAACAAAAAAAAAACCCTTTTGAATTTGCTGTTTTTGTGATGTCATAAGGAACAACTTAACCTAAACATGAGTTTAGCCCCGCCCCCTCACTCTGGAAGTTATAAGAAGGCACAATCAGAATTCAATCAGCCAATCAGAAAAGAGATCTTTGCAGTGTTAAAGGTGCAGCAACAACCTGTTTAAATGTAGCACTTTAATATATTCATATCATGAGTGGATCTCATACCAGAAAAGTATCATACCACAAAAGGACCACAAATTGGCCCTTTAAAAAAGGGGGGTGAGATGACTGGTCATTAGAAACCTGAGGTGTGCATTTAAGTGATTTTCTTGTGCTAAATAAAGCTCTAATTGGTGATAAGAGTCAGGAGAGCTCATTTGGATAATAATAGCAAGCTTCTATGTAGCAATTCCTCAAAAGCTCCCACTTAAATATGGATTAAACCAGAAAAATGCAGAAACAAACTGGCTCTGATTGCCTGTGTGCAGATACTGGAGATGCATTGACCTCGCCAGCTTCCGAACGTCTTCACTCTAATTATGTGCCGCGTTGTCGAGATCAGTAAAACGCCCATAATGGAACCATGGGGCACCTCGTTTCTTTCGCAGTGCAGCCGAATGACAGGGAAGAACTACGACAATAACCACACGCCTTGTTTTCTCCATAAATCTCCACTGCAACCCAGCGAAGAAGAAAAATACAGCGCAATTTATTTGCGATAATAACACACCATTTATAATTCATAAAGCTGTGAAACACTGGTGCCTCTTCCCACACTGTCACATGATATTCAGATGCAGCAGATTATTTATGATAAAAGTAGTCTGGATGTGGGTGGATGTGAGATGGTGCGAGCTTTTTTTTTCAGAGTCTCTCAGGAAAATATGTAAAAAATCCACAAAGCGACAGTGGGACCTGCCTGCCTTCTCACGTGTCCGCGGTTTGTGCTCCTGAGAGAAAGTTTTGGGCGATGATCCTCAGGCAACGTCAATCAAGTCTTGGGAATCGCAGAGGCAGAAAACAACAGGACGGTTCATCTGTCAGGGTGACTACAAGAACTTCAGGCTGACAGAGAGAGGAGCGAGAAAACAGAGAGATGTTTACAGTGGAAATCACCAGGACTGAGGCCCGGCTTCTTCTCCGGGCTTCTTCTTCACACTCACGCTTTTCGGGGGTCTCTCAGTTTGAGTCTTGATTCCTCTCAGAGGTTCTTCTTCATGCTCCTGCTTTTAGGGGGTTCCTTGTTTTCAGTCTTGGTTACTCTCAGAGGTTCTTCTTCACGCTCTTGTTTTTAGTGGGTTCCTCATTTTGAGTCTTGGTTCCTCTCAGAGGTAGCATTAATGTTTATATTTAATTGACATTGAATTGCATTTTAAATTAAACTGTTGTCTCTGATATATGAATGAGACTATCCAAAAAGTCGTTTACATTCTGCTGCCACAACACTGGAAGGCCTGCAGATATAAAGCTTTGTAATGTCACAACATCAAACATATCGACATATATCTGCCTAGTCAGCCAGCAGCAGTCTTTTCCCGCTTACTCCCACTCAAGGTATATAAGAGGTGTTTCATCCCAGGCTGCAATGCAGCACAGCCAATCGGTGTTCAAAGAGTTAATTTACATATTTCAATCTTAAAAGCGCAGTAAGAGAAACAGCCGATTTATTTCTAAAGGATAAAGGGAGGTTGGAAAACTGTCAAGTAGAAATGAATTAGGACTGTTTTTGGTAAACAAAACCACACAAGTGTCATAAGTGGAAAAATAAATAAAAATAGAAAAAAAAATGCAGAATACGTGCTCTTTAAAAGCTTTTCAGAGGCAAATCGTCTCCGTCCTCCACCTGCTGTTCCAGAAAAGTTCTGGCTTTCCTTCAAAGACAGACTCCGAGGTGAAAAGCTTGCAGAAATAAACGAGTGAATGCAGCTCGAGCAAATCACTGCGCATCAAAGCAGAAGCCACAGCTGGTGGGGGCATGGAGAGCAGAAACACACTCGCAAATGGAGCAGTGTGTCATTCAAACGGCGACCGTGTGTGTGTGTGTGTGTGCGAGTGAGTGAGAGCCCAGTTCCACAAACGCAAATCCATGTTTAATTTCCAAAGTGATCAAAATAACACATGAACAGGACATTCATCACAGTGGAGCCTGTTCTCAGGTGAAAAATGAGCCTTTTAGAGGGTTTTAACAAGTAAACGATGCTGCACAAAAGTCTTAACAAGCCTTAAGACTCACATTCAAACCTTGAGGCCTTTGCTTCAGTGCCTGAATTTGTTCTTAAGGTACTATTTGTGCTGTTATACTGTTGTAACTTGTAATATTAGGGGTGTCTCTTTAATATACGGTACTGTGCCAACCCCCGTTTTTTCATGTTATGCTTCCAGAGATCCAGACTTTCTTGTATTTTAATGTGGTCTTGAGGAACGGTTCTCCAGACTTCCTGAAGGACTTTCAAAGACTCTCATTTTCACAGGAGCAGATGATTCCAGATGATCAGGCGGTGATCAGTATACTGGTGGTGCTGAATGCTGAGTGGTTGGGACTCCTTTATCTAGGCTCCTTTAGACACTTTGCAGTCTGTCACAGTAAAACATTTGTTCACATTTCTTTCATTTAATCTCAGTATAACAAAGATAGGACATTCTGACAGGAAATTGTATTTCTGCACCAACAAGGAGATTCAAAGCAAAATATAAAGAAATGAGGGATGACCTAGCAACTGTTGCTAGGTTGGACACACTTTAAAGGGGAACTCTGGCCTAAACCTAGCATTTAATATTTTATTTTTCATGTAAATAATCTGTAGCATTGGATTATATCCCTCAGTACTCATGTTCTAATAGTCGTTGACCATTGTTCTCTCACTGCAGAATCCAGCATGATAAATAGAACCTGCACTGTGAACTGTTGGGAAATGCTGCGGTGTCAACCAATCATGATTGCTAGCCTGACCACTAAGCCATAGGCTGAAAAATATGACAATTATCTTAAAAAATAAGGGTGGTTCTTTGCAGGATACCACAGAAGAACCCAGAGAAGGTCCCTAAATAACCGTACAATGGTTCTTGGGATTAGAGAAAGATGAAGGGATGGTTGTACAATAAAATAATCATTGTAAATGAGATGTGTACCTTCACATCATGCAAAAGCTCTTGGAAGAACCCTTAAATTAGTATAGAAGCTTTTCATTTACAGTTCTTCAAACTTGCAAATGGTTTTTAAAGGTTCTTGGAAGAACCCTTTCAGTATATTGAATCTTTACAGTATGTGAAGAGATACCTTTAGAAGGACTTTCACACTTGAATATGTCATTCATGAAAATAGTTATTTGGGGTTCTACTGCTTGAAGAACCCTTGGTGACACTTTGCAAGTGCTGGTGCATGCTAGAGTAACTCTTACCTGGAATGGAACTGGCTTGAGTACCTGGAGGAGGGTCTTATCCAGTTTTATCAGGGAACATGTAAAGGATCTACACCTGTTCCAATCTGGATCTCCTCTGTTGTCCCTCAGGGCTCCCTCCTGGGTCCTCTTCTCTTTTCTCTTTACACTCTCTCTCATGGAAATGTATTTTCTCGTGGCTTTTCCTCTATGCTGATGGAACTTCACTAATTCTTTCCCTCCTACCTCTGCAGATTGATCTCGGCACCTGGAACAGGATCTGGAGTTACAACCAAAAGGGAGAGCGCGACAGAAAGAGAAGAGAGGAAAAGGGAGAAAGAAAAGGATAAAACTATTGAGGACACAAGAAGGAGCATGAAAAAGGAGAGAGAGTGAGTTTAAAAGGAGAAACAGAGAGAGGAATGATTGAGAGAATAAAAAAATAAAATAAAGAATAAGGAAAGAGGAGGGACAAAAAAGAGGGAAACGGAGAGAAGAAGAGATAATGAAAGAGTAGCGACAGAGATATATAGACCGTGAGAGAGCAGAGTGTAGAGAAAGACATAGAAAGTAGAGATATAGAGAGAGAGTAAGTAAAAAGGTAGATTTAGATTGCTGAAAGAGATAGAAAGAGATAGAAAGTAGAGAGAGAGAGAGAGAGAGAGAGAGAGAGAGAGAGAGAGACAGAGAGAAGGTGTTCTGGTCACTAATTGCAGTCGGTACAGAGTCTCTGGTCACATTTCTGACAACAGAAGAGAGAAGAGTGTGTTTAGAACACACACACACACACACCCCAAAAAACACACTACATATACTCCAGTCTGCTATTGCGCTAAAGCTAACACTAATAATTCAGCTGGCATCAAAATAAAGAAGAGAGGAGAGGAGAGGAAGAAAAAGAAGAAGAAAAACTGTCCTGCATTGCTGTCTTATGAGACGAGGCAGAAACAAAACTGCCTTCAGCAGCGCCGAAAGCAGCTGCTCTCTCTCTCTTTCTCTCTCTCTCTCTCTCTCTCTTTCTCTTCCCCTCTCTCTCATTCTCTCTCTCATCTCTCTCTCCCCCTCTGTCTCTGTCTCTCTGCCTCGTTTCCCTCTCTCTCTTTCACTCTCTCTCTCTCTTTCTCACACCCCCGTCTCCCCTTCTTTTCTCTATCACTTCATCTATCTATATATACATCTATCTCTCTCTCTTTTCCTCTCTCTTTATCTCTTTCTCTATTCCTTCTCCCGCTCTTTCTGTCTCTCTTTCTCCTTTTGTTTGCTCTACTGTTCCTTTCTCTCTCTATTCTTCTCTCCTTTCTCTGCAATTTTCATTGGTCATTATTGTCACATCAGGGATGGGTAGTGACGCACTGTGTGTGTGTGTTGTGACATGTGTTGGCTGCTCAATGCACACCATCATTCGCTCTCTGGAGAGGTTGAAATGTACCACCCCCCCACAAACACACACGCTCTTTCTCACTCTCTGACACACACACACACTGTCACACACTCCAGGCCGTCAGTGTTGACTGTCTACAGGGGAGCCTGGCATCTCTCTCTCTCTCTCCGTCTCTCTCTCTCTGTCTCTCTCTCTCTCTCTCTCTCTCCATCTCTCTCTCTTTGTCTCTCTCTCTCATCTCTCTCTCTCTCTCTCTCCCTCTGTCTCTCTCTCTCTCATTCTATCTTTCTCATTCTCTCTCTCTGTCTTTCTCCTACTTTCTCTCTCTCTTTCACTTCTGCTGTCTCCTCCATCTGTTTCTTTTCCTTGCTTTTGCTCTATCGCTTTCTCCTTTGTCACTGGTTCATTTAATTCAGTAGATACTTAGTAACAAACACTATACAACTACTACTACTGCTAATAATAATAATAATAATAATAATATTGCAGTATCTGATTTTTCATTCTTTTCTCACTTTTTGTTCTTTTTCTCCTTCTCTCTCCCTCCTAGGACCTCCACTCTTTATCTGTCTCTAGGCTTTCTTTATTTCTTCTCCCTTTCTTTCTAACGCTGGTCTTTCTTTCTCTCTCTCTACTGCTCATTTCTCTCTCCCTCTTTTTTTCTCTTTAAATAAGCCCTCAATAATCACGTACTCTGTGTTTTTGGTTGCAGATGTTTTTCCTCCTGAGTGAGTGAGTATGTGTGTGTATGTGTGTGTATTGTTGTGCTTGTGTGTATGTGTGTGTGTGCGTGAGTGAGTGAGTGTGTGTATGTGTTTTGCTCTCCACACACACGGCCTTGTGTTTAATGAGTCTGGACACCTCGTGCATATTAAACTGGTTTGTGAAGGGCTTTAATTAGCATCATAGCGGGGGTTAAGGGACGTGATAACGCCGCCCCGAAGACCTGGAGCTCAGATACAGCACATCCCAGTGTAAATACTGACTGCTGCGTGTGCGTGTGTGTGTGTGTGTGTGTGTGTGTGTGTGTGTGTGTGTGTGTGTGTGTTTTTCATAAGTGCAGGTCTCCCCCAGGTGGGCCCCGACTGAGCCATCATTCTGATTATTTGTCTGTTTCTCCTGTGCTCCTGCTCCTCTGCCCCCCCACCCCACCCCAGAATGCCTCCTGAATTTCCGCTGAAGGTTTTCCGCCTCCCCGCCTCCTCCCGAATGTACTCCTGCTGCTCTTCCGGAATATTCCCACCTTTCTGCGAGGCACGCGCGGCTCCATCCAATAAGATGGCTGATGGTTCCTTTAGAAGTCGATGCGAATCAGAGATTGCAGCTCTTTCTCCTCCCATCCCACAACGTTCCTGAGAGGGAACGCAGACAGAGAACCTCCAGCACATACCTGGGAACCATTAAAACACAGTACTGTGCAAAAGTCTTTAACTCCCCTCATTTCTTTAAATTTTGCTTTCAATCTCCTCATTGGGGCAAAAATCCTATTTTCTGTCAGACTGCCTTATCTCTGTCATACTGAGGACCTTAAATGAAAGATATGGGAAAAAATGTTTTACTGTGACATGCTGCAAAGTGCCTAAAGATACAAGGAGCCTAGATAAAGGAGTTCCAACCACTCAGCA
>JBBPCX010068780.1:0-11909 GCA_037974365.1 Hydrocynus forskahlii
TGGGGCCAAGTAAAATATTTTATTTTATATTGTGCATTGTTTGAATGCTTAATAAATATTTTCATAGTTTTGTAACAGATTTAAGTAATTTTTTTCGGTTTTCGGTTTCGGTTTTCGGCCAAGTGTAACAGATTTAAGTAATTTTTTTCGGTTTTCTGTTTCGGTTTTCGGCCAAGTGTTTCCTCATTTTCGGTTTTCGGTTTCAGTCCAAACAAATAATTTCAGTGCATCCCTTGTAAAAACACACCAGTCATATGAAACAGGACTGACAGACTTACAAGTACAGCTATTGTGCCCTGTGAGGTATACAGTAGAGTGTTTTTTAAATCTCTTGAAGAAATTTCTCTTAGCAGTGAGCCACACAATTCTTTAGGAGCTGCCCTATTGGTGTAATTTATGACAACCGTTGTCATCAAGCTTTCCATTTAACTTCACATTGCCTCCATCAGATGAAAGCCTCCGTTAGCCTCACGCAATGTCTCCTTCTTGCGGGCCTGCACCAGGCTGAAGACAACTGCAGCCAAAGTATTTCTCCCCAGAGAGAGTTTCCTGCTGGTGCACCTCTCAGCATGATTAGACCTCTGCTCCCTGCTGCTGCATACGAAGTATGTGCGGACACCTCCTTGCCGCTCGCTCACCCCTTTGACATAGATGTCACCCCGAAGTTCCAGAATGAAGCCATGGTCAGCCAAGATGTGGCTGGTGCTCTCTGGGACTTGAATCCACCCACTCACCCCAGTGCTGTCCATGCGACTGGCTAGGTTAACCGTCATTCCCCAGATATCATACTGTGGCTTGGTGGCACCGATGACTCCTGCTACTACTGGTCCATGGGCAATGCCTGCATGAAATTGAGTTTCATGAGATATAAGAAATATAGTTAGTAATTGTCATGTGTTCTTATCATCCTTTTAGACTGTCCCATTGGCAGAGAAGTGTCAGTGCAAAGAAAATTGTTTGTTTAGCAACATACAATCTAGTAAAAATGAACTGATTATAACCAGTCCTACGGTTCAAATTAGTATGGGGTTAAGGTCAGTGTGAGTGTTAGGTTCACAGTTAGGGAAAAATTAAGTTGAATTTAATAGACAAGGCATGGGGCCTCCAGGGCCAGGCTTGGGGAACATTGGCCTGTGCTTGTTATTCTGATACTCTTCCCTGACCTGTTGCCTACAGATGGATCACATATTTATAAGTATTTATAAGCACAGATTTGTGTGAACTTCAAATTTAGTTCAAATTCATGTGAATGGCAAAGAAACTGAACTATTTGATAAACAATGCTAACACCCCCAACCCAAAGTCTGTTTGTTTTTGACTACTGCATACATGTCTTCCTTATATTGTTATATTAATTGTCACAGCCAAGCCAATATTTAATCATTCTTGCTGTTTCATGCACCTTTAAGGAGCCTATATCATTTGCAGTTAGTTATCTTGTGTGGCAGTACAACTGCCATTAGAGCCCTGTGAAAATGTGTACAGGGCTTCTCCACATATCAGGGACAATCAAAGAGAATCGGGTTACTTACTTATCTCATTTGAGTTTTGTTTAAGAAAACTGTCAATAAAAACTTCTCATTTAATCTATGCTGGACCTATATCTAAGTTCAAGTTCAGCTTCCCAATCAGAGCATGTCACCCCTCTCCCGTAGCTGATGTTACTGTGACCCTGTGGTACTGATTCTCTGGTACATGAGAAAATATAAACCACTAAACAATCAGAGAACATAACCAAATGTAGTGTGAGCTGCAGTCCAATTTCTGTCCAGTCCAATTTCTTTAAAGTCGAACTGGTTTTTAAACTTATTTGCTTGTTGTCCACTTGTCTGAATTTGGACCACTGTGCATGTTTGTACTCACCAAGTAAAAGAAACTTATTTGGTGCAACTACAGATCTGCTGTAATATGTTTTGAAAGCATGAACATTACAGCAGTAATATCAGTTAACAACATTCTTACCAACACGTAGCCGGAAGTTGTTGTAAGTGCGCTTGTTTATTTCTTTAAGAATTTCTTGCATGGCCAAAGCAAAAAGGACTAATTCACAGAGGTGAGCCCACTCATCCTCATGCTCCTGAAACACACACACATCACCTTATAGAGGCGCATCTAAAATAGTAACAACACTTCTTAAGGACATATTAGGTGAAAAAAAAAGAAAATCAGACATTTTGTACATATTTTTCATGTCTAGTAGAAATACCACAACTTTGAGTATCTTCCAGTATCAGTACTATCTTTTTCCCTCTCAAACAATTAAGCGGATAATAATACATTTGTCTGCATGCATGAATCCAAAATGGCTTTTTATTTCCTCTATAGCAGAGGTCCCCAACCACCCGACCGCCAACCGGTATCGGTCCGTGAATCAGTTGGTACCAGGCCACACAGAAAGCCAGAATAAAAAATATTTTATTGATTATCAGAGTCTGAAAGATGTTTTACTTAGAAAAAACGCTCGTCTCTGTCACAAGCTACCAAAATGAGTAAAAACAAACACACTTTGGGGAGCTTCTTTACATGAAACTGGTCCATGGTGCAAAAAAGGTTGGGGACCTCTGCTCTATAGTGTGCTTTGTGAGTTATAAAATTTGATTTCTTACACCCAGCAAACATGGCTGAATCACCAGTGGCTCTTTGTTTGACAGATTAAACACTTTTTGGGTGTCAAAGCCTGTATTTTAATTTCTGCATAGCACATTATGTAGGGAGTTGGGAGCCATTTGAAACACAGCCTTTTTGCTTATGTCACTCATTACAGCATGGTGGTCAAAGCGGGTTAATCGTTTACGTGATTTTATGTGAGGGTTAATCGTTTACATGATTTTACGTGATTTACGTGAGTTCATGCTTTTTCAATATGTGATTCTGTCACATCCATGCCACCTCTGCCACATCCCTGAGCTGGGGATTCCCTGTCATGCCCCCCTCTGTCTGCATCATAGTATGTCCAGACATGTGAGGTAGGTGTGTTGCTTGCCGATGTCAGCCCTCAGGTTCTCCTTACTGATTACTCGCTTTGGTTCCCTCGTGTTTCCAGGTGTCTCGTCTGGTTTTTCAAATCAGTGATAATTGTTTGTGTTGTGTGATTGGTCCTTGTGTTCATATTCTTGCTTTAAAAGCCCAGCTAATACAGGAGTTGGCGTGTGGTCACTGGCATGCTCGCCCTTGCATCCCGGTCCCAGTCTATGGTGCGCGGATACATGGGCTGGACGAGAGCTGTGGTCTCTTCTGTAGTAAGAGGTGAAAAACATCTAAGACAGTCCGGTGGACGTTTGACTTGGCTTTGTGTGTCTATGTCATGTTCCCTAGTGTGAACCAACGAGGCTGAAGCACAGGTAGGCTGGATTACCACTAAGAGGCTCTGAAGGCAGAAGAGCCTCCGAGTGTTGTGCTCCTTGTGGCTCCTGGACCGGAGCACCCCAGGCATTGGGACCATGTCAGTGGGACGGCGGTCCTTTTTGGTGCTGAACGGGTCTCTTCATCATGACTCAGAGAGAAAATCTCCTTGTGTTCTGCCAAGTCCATCGCTCTTAAGTGACTATTTGTCTGCTTTATTCCAATTAAAGTCAGTTTGAGTTTAACTGTTTAACTGCATCTGTGTCCTCCTTTCCTGAGCCGCCACGACAGATTCAGTGATTTTGGCCCATATCAGACCAATACTGATGCTGAGTATCGAATCGGCACACCCTTAGTACATACCAATCACAATTATATAATTCCTAGAGCCCATACATACATGACTATTGTCACGTCTGGTCCATCTCGGTCACGCCCCCAATGGAGCCCTCACCAGAATATTGATGTTACGCAACCCTGGGGATGGAGTGGTCTATGTCATGGTTTGGTGTGTGTGTGTGGTGGTCAGGTGCCTAGTCAGCCCAGGTATGAGCTTCGTCAGCTCTTTAGTGGGGTTGCTATGTACCTGATAACAGGTCCATGTGATCTTAGTTATGCTTGTTAAAGTGCTCATTATCTGCGTTGCGTGATTGGTGGTCTGTGTGGGTGTGTGGGTTTAAAGCCCAGCCGATCCAGAGGATTGGTGCATGGTATCTCAGCAATAACATCAAGCTCTGACTCTGGTTTGTAGACTTTGTTTGTGAATCGTATATTAATGCCTGTGTCTTTGAGAAGGTTCCAGAGTCACCAGCATGGAAAGGACTCCCCAGCTTGCTACAAACTCACTCTCCCTGTGGCAGAGGGAGAGCCCGCTGACTTGCACCCCATCCAACAAGAAGTTGGACGCTTTGCTGTAGACACGCATTGTGTGTAGTGACTGGAACCCCTTCTCTCTGTGTCTCCCCTTTTCCAGTCTCTGGCAGGCTTAACAGTGGTAAGCCACCATCCAGAGCAGCTCCACTGGTATGGAGTAATGGTACTGGCCTCGTATGTGCGTGGGCCTGAAAGCCTCATTGAGTCGGCAAAGAAGCTGCACCCCCTCTCTACAGCTGAGTTTGAGTTCCCTTAGGAGTGAAGGACCTCCGAGAACTGTTTAGTTGAAGCGTGTTTCTGTTTGGAGCTCAAGGAGTTCAGAACTGTATCTTTGGGTTAATTAAAATCCCTTTAAACTCTAACGCTGTTTCCTGCATCTGTGTCCGACCGCAAGCCCAACATGACAACTAGAAGAAAACTGAGACACTGTTTAAATTTTCTGAGAGCTGCTTACCTGTTTTTCAGGAGAAAGACCAGAGGCAGCCATATAACAACTGCCAATAGTTTTGATTTTCTCAATCTCCTGGAAGTAAGGCTCATCCAACAGCTAAAAGAAAAAAAATGAAGAGAAACATCACTGCATGTATATGGGAATACTCATTTTGTCAGCAAAGGAACCTTGTAAAACGCTTTTGATCCTCAGTATAGAATATGTTCTTAGTTGTGGTTTCCAACTGAGGCAAACCTTAGTTATGGCCAAAACAGTTAGTGAATAGCTTACTTCATCAAAGTCTGCAATTATCTCATTGAGCAAGCGCAGGCACTCCACATCTTGATTAGTCATTTCCTTTTGCTCATAGTAGTCTGTGAAACCTGGGATGGAGGCAAACATTACCCCTACTCTCTCATAGGACTGAGAGTATAGGTCCTGCCAAACAATGCAAAGAGAGAGAGAAATGTACATTCAAACAAGACCGAAATAGCAGGGACCAAGGGAAAAACATTTTTTGGTTAAATGCCAACCACTCGCTTATTTATTCTTACAGTCTAAATAAATCTGCCATAAGGTAGGTTACATACTGGCTTGGGAAAACAAAATCCACATTTTGACTTTGTCACTTTTGCAGTATGATTTGCCATGTATTCTAGCACCAGAGCACCAAAGAACTATAAACCAGAGCTTTTTACATTTGCAAAAGGTCTAAATTATGGTTTTTGGTATGTTCGGTACCAATAGGACCTAATGGTACTAGAAGGTGTCTTTGGTCACACAGCAGAAGTCAATGACAATTCAATAAATTCTTTACTCTTACATGTGAAGACAGTGTTACCAAGCACTATCACATCAGAAAAAAGTACCTCATCATTCCTGTCTCTCTCAAGGAAGTGTTTTGCAACATGAGCAGGGAGTATATTATAAAGCAGACACTCATTATGTTCTCTCAACTCCTTCATGTCCTCCACTTCCTGCCTGGCCTGCAGACGCCACAAGAAGTCCAGTCGGGCAGTTGTCTCTAACTGAGGAAAACCATTGAAATAGGCCTATCAGTACTTCAATCAATTCAAACAATTGTTAATTACAATGTATTGTGACATGCACACAAAGCCATGCATTACACCAGGCATACAATGATGATTCCTAAGCACTGACACAAAATTTGTTTTTACAATCGATTCTTTGACAACCAGGCAGTATAGTTAAGTTGTATATACATTTGTATCAGACATGGTATTCTTGTCAGACACTAAAATACATTATAGGGTATCATACTGTATATGGATTAAAGCAAAAAAAAAAAATCTGACAGGGTTTTTTTTTGTTTTTTTACAAAATGCTCCGTGTCGCTGGCCCATACCACCTTGGCCATGCATCAAATTTTAATGCTGTGTCGTCCATTATCCCCTAAGCCTCTGATTGAGATACCACACAAAAGCACACATCTGCCATTTTCATCTATTTTCACCATGAACTAAATGGCTTTCCATTATCGCCCATTTCATTTAGCCAAGCTAATCTTCACTTATTCTTTACCGAATTGTTGATGTCCAACACATCTGTACCTTCCTTAAACAGAAGCGAGTCCATGCTGGCAAAACCGGAGCATCAGCTCTCGCAGCACTCGCAACACCGGAGCCACCGTTCTGAATCTTGAGCTTCGGAGTCTTGACTCATTTATCTATTTAAGCAATGGGTTTTCTCTACTGTTTTCCGACCCGTTTTAGCTACTATTAGTGAATGAGAGACTTCATGACACACCACTGATTTCCAATCATAAATACGTCCTATTCCAATCTTTTTTGAAAATGTAAAATATACTACTACTAGCCTATTATTATGCCCTATTTTTATTATTACTATTATTACTATTATTATTATTATTATTATTGGATACGAAAGGCAACAAGAAGCCCGTGCCATTCACCCTTTTGCAGATCCCGTATTTGTTTTGGGACATTGTGACTGATGCGGCACTAAATGCTAGGGAATTACTTTCTCCTTACTATGAAGTTTGGCATCTTAAACAAGCGTCGGGAAACAGCTAGTAGCCTGTAGGCTACTCAGCAGCCATCAATATTCAAGCGAACTGCCGAAACCATAATGTTTATTTTTATTTTTAGGAAGAGAAATAAATCATAATTAAACCAAGTAAAAAGACAGCCTTACCAGAACTTTGTTTGCCGAAGCTTGTTTACCCCCTGCTTGTTTACCCCCTACCCACCCCCAAAAAAAAATTCTTCAGATCTGCATCAGTCTCACAATTAACCTTTAGTGCCCTCTGTTGACGAAACTCTGTCATAGCGACGGAAAACTTTCATCCATGATCCGATACTGTTAAAACAGTTTTCTGAACATGTTATGTTAAGTAACCTGTTTCTATAGGGTCTGTTTATAAGCATGTCAGCTACCAGGCTTTTCAATATGTTTAAATCATTATGTATAGGACAGATTCCAAACATTCTATAAGCAAGTTATAAGGCGGTATGGACATAGGATTGTTTACAAAATCCTATAATACAACATTTGCAGGATTGAATTATGATACATTCAAGTGTGTATAGGGATAAAATTAAACAAAGGAGACAACCGACCTGTCTGCTGTTGTAGAGTACAACTACAACAAACATGGCCATCAATAGCACAGAGATCCCTTTTCTTCTTAAGTACTGAGACCTTAACATTAAACAAAAGAAGCAAATCAAAAGCATTTGGCAAAAAGCAATCAACACAAATGGTCGTTTTCTTCCACAAAGGAGCTGTTAAATTATTGATTTATTTTTGATGATGTGATGAAAATGAAATATACATTTGAAATGAAGTGAGGAGAGCTATACCTTTGTATTTGGTCATTTTGGTGTTCACGAATAAAGAGCACACGAAAGGCCACTTCAATAAAGTATGTGTAAACAGCTATCACCAACATCAGCACTGCAAGTTTCAAAAGGCAACTCAGCCTCAGGAACACAGCACATGTCACCATAGCCACTACCCCACTCAGAATAAAGAACTGAAAAACAGAATTTGCAATCAGTTGGCCATCTTACACTATGCATATTCAGTTTGTTATAGTGTTTAGGTTTGTACTGTGTTTCTCTAATTGTTTTTGCATATTTGACAGACCACATATGAAGTACTCACAGTTTAAACTGTAACTATGATACATTTCTTTGGAATACTAAAACTGTTTCTGTCTTGTTTTCATGTATATGTATGTTAACATGAGTGAAACCACCTCCATAGAATGAATTTAGTGCAATGTCAGTGCAGTGCAGTAAAAAGTAAAAGCAAACCTCTGGATAAGTGCAGATGTTGACTGACCATATAGCTCCTTGCTGTTCCAAGCTTTTATTGTTCTCTGTAGCCTCTGTGCCAACTGTACTGCACCACAACTGTTGAGACAGACAATTATTATTAGTTATCAGTCCCAAGACTGCTAAGCACCTCTGAGGTACCCTTGAGCAAGGTGCCGACCCCACACACTGCTCCCTGGGTGCTGTATTAATGGATATGCAGAGAACCTCTGTTTGAGGGGAAGGAAATTCTCAACATCACCACAAACTAGCACAAACCAATAAAACTTGCTGATATTAAACTGCTAGTAAAACATGTAAACCTAGCCATTTACATGCAACATGTAAATGACATAAAATCTTTCTGTGAAGAGATTTTTCTTATTTTGTATCAGATAAGAACCAATAAACAATAGCCAACAAACTGCTAGAATGTTGGAAAGCTCCACACCACAGTATATATAATTAAGAAATTTAAAAGTTCAGAACTGAATCATATTTGACAATTCACATTTGACAATTGACATTTAAATCAGTTAGAAAAGTACTGGATCCTTTTTCAGTATTTTACAATATTGGTTGGTTTAATCGGCTATAATAATTTATAAAATGGTATAACAGACAAAATCTTTGTATCAGTTGGACTTTATTATAAATTCAATGCACTTACAATGTCTGAGGATGCCACCATAAAATTGATGCCAATTGCTGTCAGTGTGAGCAGATTGCGGATGCCCTTGGTCTCATGGATCCAGCAGCACAGGTGCTGGAGACATGCTGGTGAGTTCTTGAACTCCTCAGCCAGAGTGACCAGCAACACCAGAGAGTAGGCCACAAGAAACACAAAAAACTGGACCACCATAGGGTTGATTCTACATTACAGAAACACAAGAGAAAACCCCTTAAGTTTGAAACCGTTGTATTAGAGGGGCAGATAATTAGTTGAGTAGTCAATTCAAGTGGCATGAACAATCTAATATGGAATTAGACATTACTTAATATGATAAAATAATATGAAAAAAACTATAAGTGTTTGCTCACTGTGGGGCAGGGATGAGACACTGGGCAGCTATGTTGAGGAGCAGTAGGAGGAAGGAACAGACCATATTGGACTTGAACATCTCATCTCTCATTTGAGAAAACTGAAAGAAAATAGCCCTCACATACATTTCAAATTTAAGGCAAGTTTATGAACACCAAAATACTAAGGAACAAAGAGCAAGTCCAAATGAAAAAGTCAGAAAGAAAATACATACAGTATGTGTCATGTTAGACCTCTACAGATCATGATTAGTTTTTGGTGCATAACATATGAATTTCTGAAGCTGTTTGTTCATAAATTGTAATGTATATGCTTTAAATGACAATAAGTAATTGATTATTCCATGCCAACTCATGTTAATATTGATTCAGTCCAATTAAAATTTATTTGTGTAGTGTTTGACAAAATGTCTCATTTTCTGTTAATAATTGCATAGGACACACTACAGTCCTCTCTTGCTTTGACAGTGTGACAACCCTCTCTTACAATGCTACAATCCTCTGCATTATACAGAGGAATTAATCTAAGACACCTTATTTCAGTTCCAGTTTTAGTTTTTTGGCAGAAGCTGGGTTTCAATTCCCAGGAAAAACAGCCTTCAAAGAAAAACAGGCCAAAAAAAATCACAAATGCTTCACAATACTGAAAGTTAAGGGATAAGGTTATTTTTACTTCTTTTTACCCCAAACCCACTTTGAGTGGTTGCTGCTAAAAGCTTAATTAATCTTAGAACAGTAAACGTTCCGCATCTAGCAAACTCAAGAAGATGGTGTTTATGGTTAAATGACAGAAAAGCTTCCCCAGATTCTCATATTTTCAGTGTAGGATTAAGGCAATAAATACAAAGACATTTTTTAATGGCCTTTTTCACTTTGGCAGTAATTATGAAACTTCACTACTGAGGAACAAAGAGAATTGAAGGGTAGAACAGTATCATTTTAGGGTATAAACAATTTCTCAAAGTTTCCACGTTTGACTGAACAGGAATACAACATAAAATCTAAATCTAAAAAATGATAATTTGAGAAAATAAAAAAAAGAAAAGAAATATGGGTCATGATTTCTCTTTTAATAAAAAAAAAGAAAAGTTTGTGACTATCATTTTGTCTTAATATACTGTATGTTATGCATATAATTCTATTATGCCTTGTAATGCTCCAACTCCTGGTAGCAAGTAATGTGTAACTAATGCCAGAGGAAGGCAGTAATGTACCTAAAAGCTGTTTGCCAACACCTTTTAAACAATAAAAGAAGTAGAGGAACAACACATTATTGCTGTTAAAATGTGTGTGGAGCTGTAACGTTAAATGATACTGTACAAACAGAAACAGGCAAAGCAAAAAAGTTACTGCTTAAAAACAGAACAAAAAAAGAAAATGAGGGACAGTGTGTCAGGTTTCCCCTCTTCTCCCCAATGAGGCCAGGCACATCCTCATGGACGAAGCCCCTACGGGGAGCTCCTCCATATACTCTGGGACGGAGCTCCCTCTGTGTGTAACAAGAGGAATGTTGTTTTATATGTTCATGTTGTAGGGGGGAACGTTTACAGAGTAACACAGGGGAGTTGAGAGACTAGGCTAAGGAGAATGTACGGTTGTGTGACTCGTGTACTAATAAAGTTCTAGTAAGCAATTATACTGCTTTAACCATCCATTCTGTATAGTTGACGAACAGAACAGAGTGAAACATGGTGGTAGCGGAGGTGAAAGTAGCTGAAGTGAACTAGAGCCGCAGTATGAAGAGTGGGCCGGTAGCCAGAGTGTTAGCCTAGCACGGTAGCTCGCACGGGGGATGGGCTATGTCCACGGAGCCGCAGACAGAGCAGAGAAGAGCAACAGGTGTCGTGATGGAAGGCATCAGACCACCAGCAGACCTGTGTTTGGATTCCGCCAACTTAGCGAAGACCTGGAAAAGTTGGAAGGAGGAATTTGTGCTGTACATGGATCTCACCATGCCGGATGCGGAAGAAACAACGAAAGTTAAGTTGTTTAATTATCTCATCGGAGAGAGAGGGAGAGAGCTACAAGGGGAAATGATGGAGGAGCTACATGCAATGAAAATGAGTCACAAGCGAAAGAAAAAAGATGAGATTAACTGCAACTTTTGTGGCAACACGCATGTAAAAAATAAACTCAAGTGTCCTGCATATGGGAAAAAATGTAAAAAATGCGGGAAAGAGAACCACTTTGCAGTAAAATGCAAGTCAAGGCCTGAGAAAGACAGGAAGAGCAGACCAGTACTTACAGTTAGAGACACAAGTGAATCAGGGGAAGACATCATGACTATTGAAGATGTCATAGAACACCGGGAGAGCATCAACCAGGTGCAGGAAGCACACAGGGAAGGTCAATATCTCTTCGCAGGGGTGCTGCTGGACAAAAGGCTTGTTAACTTCCAGATAGACTGTGGTGCGACATGTAATGTGATCCCCATACAAAAGCTGAACTCGAACATACAGCTAGAGAACACTGAAAAAATACTGGTTATGTACAATCAGAGTAAAATGCGCCCGCTAGGGAAATGCAAGATTAAACTGAGAAACCCAAGAAACAACAGATTATACAGGCTTGAGTTCCAAGTGGTGGACCAGGAAGCCAGAGTTCCAATACTGGGCAGAAAGGCCAGCGAGGCCATGAAACTGATCAAGGTACAGTATGAAAATATACTGGCAATAGACAGTATTATGAAAACACAAAATTCAGAAGAAATAGAGGTCAAAGAGCAGTTGACAGACATGGAGAAAATAAAAACAGAGTTTAAAGATGTTTTCAGAGGAGTTGGCTGTCTAGAGGGAGAGTACAACATAGAAATAGACAAAACTGTACCACCAGTAAAGCTGCCAAAATGGAGAGTCCCAGTTGCTATGATGATCCCACTTAAGGAGGAGTTAAAAAATCTGGAAAGCTGTGAAATCATTGCGCCC
>JBBPCX010068781.1:0-11906 GCA_037974365.1 Hydrocynus forskahlii
AGTGTGTGTGTGAGAGTGTGTGTGTGAGAGTGTGTGTGTGAGAGTGTGTGTGTGAGAGTGTGTGTGTGAGTGTGTGTGTGTTGAAAGTTGGACTGGACAAATGAGTGTGAAAAAACAGTGACATAGATGGATGGAAGATGAGAAGAGCTGAGTTTTGTAAAACATTTTGCTCGTGGTGTTACGTAATCCTAAAGCACTGAGAGAGTGCTGGGTTGTCTATACTGAGAGTAGTACCAGGGAAATGTCATCTATAATGCATCGTTGCCACACACACACACACACACAGACCAAACCCACAATGTCTGTCTGTCTCTCTCTCTCTCTCTCTTTCTCAGTATCTCTCTCTCTCTCTCTCCCTCTCTCTTTCCACATCTGTCTTCTCGACTTTTATGTAACACATTACTTATCCAAAATAAATAAATGAGTGTCTCCTGCAGCACAAACTCAAGGCATGGTAAAAGCTTGGTTAAATACCTGCTGACTGTGTTTTTCGTGGGTGCCAGGCTTGTGAATTTGGTGTTGTATGACATTAGTGATGTCTTTCTGTAACTCACTGTAAATAAGTTGTACAATTTGACTCTGTGCTTCCTGACACGTGAGCTGCATCATTTGTCATGACCCAGAAAACTCCAATGCTTGCACTCATTCTGATGGAAAATTACACCTGAAGTATTTTAACATGGTGTGTGTGTAGGGTTTCTATTTAACAGAAAGATGTAGTACTGTATACACAATTCATAAAATATCCCCCAGCTCTTTCCAAATGTTGGCTTTCACTAGCTTGCACATCATCTGCCTCCCTGAGGAAGTAGCAATTAATTTAACTGGATTTAATTTGTGCATCTCTGACACCTTTATTCACACCATGTAACAGTCAGGCCAGAAGCATGTTTGTATAATGCTGAAAAACACTGCCTTATTTTAAGTGCATGTGTGTACAATGGTGTGTATGCGTGTGTGTGTGTTAATGCTGTGCTAATGTTGGCAATCAGCTGTCTTCACTGTAATCAGAGACAGAGTGATATTTGGGTTATTTTTATCAAGCTCAGTTGATTTTATTTATTTTTCTCTGTTAAAAACAAAGCTGTTGGAGAATGCTATTTATTCTTGATTTGTTCTTATTTTCTCTCATGTCAGGAAGTATCTTTCTTTCACAAGCTCTCCTCTCACATAAACTAGCCAATGGGTGTGGCATGTCATCTCCTCTGGTCCCGGAGCATTAGTTGCCAAGGACACTGCACTCAGTCCACCCTGCTGCCCTTGAGGGTAATTCCCACCAAGAATCTGGTGCCTCTGACCACAAGCACACAGTGACTAATATCACTCAGTAAGTAAAGGAGAAAATGTGGTCTGATCTTAGAGTAGACCTTAGGCCCAAATCCCATCCCCTGACATGGCAGGTCATTTCAAAGTCAGCCTGTGTTCCTGCTGAGGCTCAGTAGGAGGGAAGAATGTGCTTTCTAATCCAAGAACTGAGACACAAAACAATTCTGTCTTTCTTTTGTTTGCAGAGCCACCCACTGCCTGACCAGAACTGCCCAGACAATTGGCTTTAGTGGCTTGCTCTTCTGGAATGGGAAATGAGAATTACATTATTGTAGAATCATCTTACTGTGTTAGTGCCCTTTAAGACTTAAATTCTTTGTCCTCCTAGTGCTTTAACCCACTGAATTTTGCAGTGTTGTTTTTGATTTGTATGTTACATAACTTTTAACGTAATTAGTTATATAGTTCTAGTTATGCATATTTAGCTAACGAATTAGGTTTAAATTCCATTTACATTCTACAGTGGCAGTCTGAGTCTACACTTCTAGCTTTTTATTTTTCTTATTATTTTCTTGTCAATGAATGGTAAAAACATTGCAAAAATGTGAAGGATGCTTTTTTTTCCCTATGAGAAAACACTATGCTCAGCAATACCTTCTCATCACAGTGACATTATCGTAATTCACGTCCTCCTCCACTGTGCGCTCTACTACATACATTCTGTTGACAGAAGTATTGTAACACCTGACCATCACACCATTACGGAGACTTTAATGACATTGCATTCAAATACATAGATTTTAAAATGGGGTCCCCCTTTGCTGCTATAACAGCCTCCACTCTTCTTGGGAGTCTTTTGTGGGAATTTGTGTCCATTCATTCTGTAGAGCAATTTATGAGGTCAGGCACTGATAATGGATGAGAAGGCCTGGCTTGTAAATGTGTTGGATGGGGTTGAGGTCAGTGCACTGTGTGGGCCGGTCAGGTTCTTCCAGACCGAACTCTTCCAACCATGTCTTTGTGGACCTTGCTTTGTGCACTGGGGGACATTTATGCTGGAACAGAAAAGGTTCTTCCCCTTCACTCGAAGTAAGGGGCCTAGCCCAAACCCTAAAAAACAGGTGTGTCCCAGGACTTTTGTCCATATAGTGTAAGCGTGGTATCAATCGAAATTTAGAATCAGCACTTTTTAATAGAAGCATGAGTGGGAAATAATAAAACAAATGGCAGGGTAAAATAATAAAACATGGGGCACCTAAGAGGGATAAGATGGTAAAATCATAGTCAGTCATTCTCAGTTAAACCAAATCTTTCTGTGTGTTATGTTCACCAGTATGTTTCAGTTATTTCAGAGTGATCTAAGCACAGTCTCATTATTAGGAAAGCAGAAAACATAGCATTATCCTGGGTGTGTACAGTTCGTGTAAGGAAGGTCAATATTTTCACTCTTAAATTTGCTTTTAGTTGGTGGTATGATTCACATGTGAAGGGCAGGAGATTCAGGCTCCGCTCAGTATAGAACTGTTCCATAGCTAAATAGGTGCTGCAGACTTAATGGATCATGTGTGATTTGACTCGCAGTGCAGTGTAGAACTAGGGCACATTAATTAGTGACATCTTTAATTAGATAAATAGAATATAAATTCCTCTATAAAAAGCCCTTTTATAAAAAGCTCCAAGGATTTTGTTTGGTAAAATCATTATGGAACATAAGCAGGAGGATAGACTCTAAAGAAGATCTCTACACTTTTAAAAATTCTGTTTCCGTCACTGAGATGTAAACAAAGGTAATTCAGAGTAGTTTGATGTGAAGTGGTGCATTGTAGAAAGACTTGCCTCAGGCAACGGTGGTGAGAAGAACCTGATGTCGTGATGTCTACAACACATATTTAGCCTTTTTAATTAATATCCAAAGCCACACGTGAACCTACACATATATTTAACGTTGAGGCTGGTAAAACAGTGGTATATTCAAGGAAAAAAGTGTCCTTTGAGGACTGTTTTGCCTATATGTACCATGAATGGGTGAAAAACATTTTTATTGTACAATGTTTCTGGCACCAGATCATATATCTGTAACCGTTTCACGCAGTGTGTTTCTGTGAGGTAGTATTTAGAGGTATCACTTGTCTGGTTCCTGTCCTGTGAACTGACTTAATAAGTTTCTCTATAATGATTCATTTCCCATCAAACCCATATGAATGCCTTTTTTTTTTTTTACATGTTAATGATTGTATTATGCTGAAAGAAAATGGTTAGAATCCCCATTTAAATGCAGTGAGTGAAGTCATTTTTGGCACTGCTGCATAAGTGAATTGCTAAAGCCCCTTCAGATCATAACCTGCTCAGTTCCAAAGTTGATCTTCATATGAAAGCTGTCACTTGACCGATATGCTGCGTAGTCTGTATGGCTGATTCAGTTAAAGCACCAGTAGCTGTCATGCGTCCATCAGGTTGTTTTAATGGCATGTTCCACTTAGTCAGCCAGTTCTCCTCCTGATCCTCGCTTCCAGCCTAAGGAAACCCATCTGTTTTTTGTCGCATGACATTACAGTTAAACTGTATGAGACTGAAGGCGGACTGTTTTGTGACGTATGTGTAGTTCCTGTGTTTAGTGCAGCTGGACAAGAGTTGGTCTGGGGGAAAACCGGTGTAGCAACAGCAAGAGCTACAGTAAATGGCTGCGACTCACTTCAAACAGATTTTCTAGAGTGTATGGTGTTTTATACAGAGTGTGTTCTATACACAGTTTATGCAGTTTGGTACTATGTTTATGCATCATAACAGATTTTATATAATCTGTTATGTAACAGATGATATAGAGCCTATATCCATTAACATGCTGTTCTGTTCTTTTCATCCTTTGTTCACTAGGTGGCAGTGTTTATGACATTGTAAGCAGGTCTCCCGCCGCAGCGCAGACTGGCTGCTGATCTGAAAACAGCTCTGAATTTTGACCTGTTGTTGATGAAGGTTGGAGTTCAGTTGAGGAGGCTGGTACTAAATGAGATGTGAAAATGTAACACCGGGACAAAATAGGTTCCCACTGGACATTTTGGTTCATTTTTGAATAGGCATTGTGTGTGTGTGTGTATATATATGTGTGTATGTGTATGTATGTATGTATGTATGTATGTATGTATGTATGTATATGTGTATATATGTGATACAGGCTGGACTGATACTTTGCAGCACCACACACCAGCATGGCCAGGATAATAAAGACTAGTAAAATGCATCCAAACCTTTTGCAGAATGATAACATGTTACAACCCAAAACTGACTTGACTTGAATTAATTAATTAACACCAAAAATTGCAGTAACATCAGAATGTTCTAAAGGAATTTGTAAAACCTCTCATAGCACTGAAAATATTGACTGCCTGAAACTGTTAAGTGAGGGACATAGCCAAAACATATGCGCATATGGCTGGTGTTTGTTTACATGTATCACAGTCAGGGGAGATATTCGACGTGAACACACCTAATTTAACCTTAGACCAGTGTAACTGGTGAAACACCTTGAAAATAAATTTAATTTTAACCTTAACTCTTGACACACTTTTTCATTCGATGCGTGGGTACACCACTGACTACCTGGAGATTGAACGATTTGGGGAAAAATGTGAAAAATAGTGATTTTTCTTACATATTGTGAATGGGACCACCACTTTTTTTGGCCTAGGTTTTGAGGACTGAATGTCGTGAGCCCGACTGACACTTAGTTGTGTTTGTGTTGTCACGTATACGGTACACATGGTTTTTATACTGGTACTTGTACTTTATACTTTTTATGCCTCTGGTTCTATAGCTCATCTACAGGCAGTCCACAAGCTCTGTGTTATTCAGTCGCTTTTCCCCTCTTAAAACCTGTACAGGCAGCATTGTTGACAATGTGAGCTACTTAAAATTGCAGTTCTGGAAATCTGAAAACTGCTCTCATTCAAACTGGGATTTAATTACAAAAACAGTCTTTTGGCCCAGTGGTTTCCTCCGGTGTGTGAAAGTCACTGGTTTCTTTGTCCTGAAACAGTTTGTCTGTCTGTTTGAATAGCCGAGACAGAGCACACGCTGAGCAGAACTGTTGCTACGAGCTGTGTTTGTGAACATCTGCCATGTTCTCACTGCCTCAGAGCTTCTCTGCAGTGGCTGCAGTTATGGACAATGAATGTTAATCTCATTTCCCAGTGTCTGACTACTGACGGCTTGTGAACTGAATTTTCAGAGCATAGTGATCATTTTCATCAGGTCTTTGAAAATGACAATGGTATACTTTACTACATAGTTTACATATATATATATTTTTTTTTTTACTGAAAATTTTCTCAAGGCTGTTAGAACAAAATATGTTATTAAAGGGCAAATATTACTTTACAGAAGAATGAGCAGCTTCTTTCACAATCAGTTTGTCTATTTAACTTATAGTTAAAAAATTTCAGAGGTTTGGGTGCGATTGTTGTACAGACAGGAAACTATCGTATTCAGTGTAAACATTTACTTGTCTCCTGCTTTGTTAGACATGTGCAGAGAACAGGTGTTTCAAACGTTCAGAGAGAAAAGCTAACAAATGGCAGGAAATTGCCTGTTTGTTTCAAGATGAATGAATTTGCTGGCTCTTGTTTCCATCGATATATTTGTTATAAATAGGTCAGCAAAGATTTTTAAAAAGTGAGTGCTGAATGAGCAAGTGTGCACACATTCATCATGTAATTATACATATTCCAGGTGTGTATTTAAATACCAATATTCCCTTAGCAGGGGCTCACCAGTAGTCTACCTGTCCCTTATTAATCATTGTGACTGGTGTTTCCGTGGTTAGCTATGGTGTGTTGGCTACTTGCTGTTAGCCCAGAGTCCCTGCTCTTGTAGAGCATGATGAATGGATTCTCTCTGGTCTATTCCACAGAGTGCTGGGCAGAAGTGGCTAGGGCTGGGCTTCAGCCTGCTTGGATTCACTCTGCAGGGCTAGAAGTCTCAGGAGGAAACACATGGGCTGTGTGCCATTTTTAGATCTGACTGCACAGGCGTGATTTTGTTAGGGCTTTCTCAATAGATAGATACTAAAACTTTTGATTGAATACACTCTCCATTAGCTCCCTTTTTGGGAGCAGCTGTTCAGTTCTTGCTCTGCAGCTTCTTACAGCTCTCGCAAAGCATGCTAAGTTTTTGTGTAAACTTGTCAAAGATCACACAGGTGAGCAATATGAAATTGTCCCATACTTGTATTAAGAACTGTTTTAGTTAAGTAGTGCATTACTGACTAATAGGATCGTCAGCTGTGAATTACATCTACTCTCAACTGTCAGATTTCTGACATGCACAAAGCAAAATCTTAAATACAGAAAACAGAACAACCCATTAATAAATAACCTTATAAAAGCAGATTTCACCTTCACCTTCTTGAACTCTCGATCAAGAATGCAGTTTCTCTCCTACGAAACACTTTCCATCTTGATGACATGCGTGGCTTGCACATTTTTGTGTGCTGATGTTCAGACAACGCTCTGTATTCATGCAGCAAGTTCTTAGGGCCCCTCAGAACCTGACAGGACGTTTGGTTGTTTCTTTAAAATAGCATCACATCATTTAATGTGGTTTTCTTTTCACATGTAAAGTGACATTTCTGTGATTGTTTTAGAAGGGTGATAAATATGTGAAACCTTAATATATATACAATCAAATACAAAAGTTCAAGCGTCACAGCCAAATACATTTTTTTGTTGATTTTCGAGTGAAAATAAATGCACATCCTATACAGAGAACACACTCCTGCACAGTTTAATTCACAGTGACTGTTTATTGGCAGATTTGAACATTATTGGAAAGAATTAAACATCAAATGAAAACATAATGGCACACTTTGTATATTTCTCATGTATTAAATCCACCAGATAGACACTGTGCATTATATTTAATTTTGCTTTCTGTAGAGTTTGTTAACTTCTGCTTGACTGAGGAAGTCCTATGCAATCCCGTATACAAGAGACAAGCCTTCCAACAAGCCCCTGTAGTGACTGGCTTTAGGTTTTGCTAAAGAGTTGAAAGTAATTTTTCAGAACGATTCTTTTCAGTGAAAGATTATCCAACACCTCTGCAGATTTTGATACAAAATGTTCTTGGATTTTTGTGCCTTATGAACGCACCCTTTTTGGGTGTGATTTGCTAGATCAAGTGCTACATTCCTCAAGAAGGATGGTTGATTCCACAGCAGTGGTCATGTGCTTCCAGACCTGCAATATGATGCTAATTAAACTCCCGGAGAGTAAAGTAAAGTTGCTGATCTTCTGTTTACCTCATGCTGGGTCCTGAACCCCCACCCTCCGGCTAGCTCTGCAGCACAGCTTTCCTGTGCCGCTCCTCAGTCTCCTCCAGCTTCTCAGGAAGCGTTTGCTAGCCAGAATGTAGAGCAGGGGGTCCAGGCAGCTACTCACACTGCACATGGCCTCAAAAAACTCACTGGCTGTGTAGAGCGTGCTCACGTTCTCATCTGTTATCTGTCCAGTAAATCGCATGAACACCAAACTCACAATCATGATATGGTATGGTGTGTAAGACACCACGAAGACCACCAGAGCTGCTGTGATGAGGACTAGAGGTTTTCCAGCTCTTCGGGAAGCTCCACTCTTCCCTCTGCTGCTCTTTCTCACCAGGATGCTCCTCAGCACCTTCATCATACGGGAATAAAAAACTCCAATCACCCCCAGTGGCAGAAGGAATCCCAACAGCGTCCGCATTAGCGAGATAATCATCACATGAGTGAACGGGCCATGGAAGTGGTCCATGCAAACGGTAGTGTTATCAGGGCGAGCAAGTGCAAAGGTCATGAAGAAATCAGGAATAGATCCCAGGAGGAGCAGGAACCAGGTGACAACACAGCAGAAACAGGCCTTCCTAATGTTCCACCAACGCAGGGAGCTGATTGGGTGCACTGTCCCGGCGTAACGATCAAAGCTTATAAGAGCCAGGAAGAAGATGCTACCATAGACGTTGATATTGAAGAAGGTCTTCTTGAGTTTGCAAAAGACCTGAAAGCTGCCAAAATGGGGATTCTGTAGAGTGAAGTAAAGAGTAAATGGCAGCAGAAAGAGCCAGGCAAAGTCACATAGTGCCAAATTTAGGAGGAACACTCTTCCTGTGGTCCATGAGTGTCGACAACAGGTGTAGTTCAAAATGGCAACAGTGTTACCCAGCACACCCACTGGTAAACCAATGATAAACAAGGTCAGCAGGATGGAGCAGTACCACAGATCATCCCTGAACTTACTGCAGAATGGCGTGGTCCAGTTCAGAAATTCCACAAAAACACCCTCCTGCTGCTCTGTGTAGAAACATAGGGAAGGATGGTGTTCTTGAATCACATAGCCACTTTACTACTTAACGTAATAATAAAGAATACTTAATGCCCACTAAATGTTTTATATATTCAGGATATTTTCAAGGATCCTTGTTTTTAATCTACCATTAATGAAATGGTAAAGGTTCTCTTTACCCCAAATGTATGGTTGATGTTTGCTTCTTAATTTTTACATTATCTAATGGAAGCTTATATTGCCACTGTTATGCAAATTGCATGTTAATTTAAACATACACCTACCTCAAAAAAGATTTGTAAGTAATCTTAAATAGACTTGTCTGTGTTGTTTCTGAAATTGTATAATATACTGTTATCTACAAAAATGGGGAAACTGTAAGAAAATGCTGTATACTTAATTCCATAAATCAAACATGTCTTGGCCTAACAAACCACTGGGGTACAGGGAAACGTGTGTAAATTTGATTTTTTTACCAAGCTACCTCTTTAGTCCCTTTACTTTCTTAACCTCAAGATCATGTATAACACATGAGACAAATGTAACCTTGTGTAAGAAAACTTTACTAAATTTTGTGCAAGAAATGTAACCTAAATTTTGTGTAAGAAAACTTAAATTAATTCCTGGCACAGCTGTTGGATGTCTGATTACTGTGAAGCAGATTCGGCAGCAGATTTTGCTTTTTGCATTCACACCTTGACTGAATGAAGTCCTAAGATGAGGACGATTGTTTCTTTCTTCATCATTATTTTTTAGCTTCCCTTTTAATAAAATAACCTTTATCATAAATGAAAGACTATTTATGCAGTAGTAAAAAATCAACACACTGCATCTGTGCTGGCGGCGAAAATACAGTGTAAACAAAGGATGGTGGACAAAGGATGGTGAGTATCAGAGTGAATATATAGATTAAAGTTTTCAGGCATAGGCGAAGATAATGTAAATATTTCATGCGTTCCAGTAAATTCCCCTTTGTATATATTCTTTACGTATCTTACACCCTGTGTGTATATGTATGAAGAGGCTCTTACCAGGCTTGTAGGAGTTATTGATGAGGAGAGAGATCATGCTGGCACACTGCTGCTCTCTGCTCGCCCTCTGTCCACCAGCTCCATCTGCCTCATCAATCTGCACAGAGCTGTGTGTGTATTTAAGGAAGTTCTGCTGGTGTGTGTGTGGGTACTGAGAGCCCTGGTGTGTGTGTGTGTGTGTGTGTATGTGTGTGTGTGTGTTGCTTTCTCAGTGACATCTGTGCTAAACTCTCATCATTTTAATCCGCTTTGCTTTTTTTCATTGGTCCAGGTAAACCCCTTATCGTCATTTTCTGTCTCTCACTACGTGGGTTTTCAAAGCACGCTCGGCTAATCTGTGCTCTCAGAACTGTAGGACTGTCAGCAGAAGGCATTTTCCAGAAGTAATTTTGCTTGTAGGTGAAAATGTAATGTTCAGAATGTGTTGCTCTTTCAGAGCTTGCATGTTGCTACCACTAGATGGAAGTGCCTGCTAATCAGTTAGCTCATAGTCTTGCGGTCTCATTCCATATCGCTGGACTGAGAGTACTCTAGTAATACTGGCACACATCTGATCGCGACAGCTTCTTAGGCTCAAAAGAAGATTTAGTCAATCTCTTGTAAATAATGCAAATATAACACTGTAATCAATGTAGCCGTTGGAATATCACGTAATAAACACCTAATAGGTCTGAAAAGGGAAATGATTTACATGGACTTGCACTGAAAATACAAGTATTGTATACTATGTCAGTTATGTCGGTCATGGATTTACAGAGAAATCAACAAGCTTGACCTAAATATGGTTAATATGTAAGGTCTAGCCCTGGATCGGAGTCAGGCACTGGAACTAGACTCTCTGGATATTCACACAGCCCAGTTACAAGAAGATCAGGATCACCGGAATACTTGGCCAAGGGGGTATAAATAGACCTCAGAGACAGTGTGAAGTATACTAAGCCGTGCCTAGTTACTGAGTGTATTCCCTGTTTTCTTGGCTGTGTTTATTCTCTGTGCTTCTCTGACCCCTGTTCTGGACTTTGGATTACTCTTTTGCCTTGTGGACTCGTCTTTTGACTGTCTTGGATTTACTGGTTTTGGACTCTTGCTGTATTTTTGGGATTTTTGCCTTTTGTCTTTGAAAACTTTTGGATTGAACCTCCTATTTTGTACTCTGCATTTGGGTCCATATCTGTGTTTGTTACATAATATTTATCTTATTATCATGATCCTTTATCTGAGCCACTTATCCTAACAATCTATTTTTCATTATATTAAAAGTTTGGTTGAATATCTATATATTGTAACAAAGCGGCCCCTCGGAATACCCCACCAGAATTCCCCACTACCATGTTTAAAAACCACTGTGGGTGATATCACCCACTCCTGCCTTTAGATATAAGAACATTATGTATGTACATATTGTATATATATATTCTGTTATGACTTTAACATGATGTTTATTTTAAAAAGTTGGGTTTGTGTGCCTGTCTTTCCTATTCTTGTTTTCTGTGTTTTCCTTCATTCTCCACCACAGACACCCAGACTCACTCAGATCGGTCACATCTACAACTCTGACGCTGTTCACCTCCACCAGAGCCAAGACTTTGAACACCCAAAGCAATTAAGGTCACTCATGCAAATCAATCCAATTATGCAGCTGAGACAAACCCTGAAATTACCCAAACTGGCATCAACACAGAGGAAAAGCTCCAGTCCAGCTGTAAGGGTGTCATGGGGAGAAGATCTTGGCAGAGATTTGAAGATGAGTGTTCCACGGGCAGCAAAGGCTCATTTAGGCAGATGATGATTTTTTTTTGGTATATAGAAAAAATATGTATATAAATATATATTATACACATGCAGAAGGTAAAATGGTTGAAACAAACCCAATGAATTATATATGTTGGATGTTGCATTGCATTATACTGCTTTGGAACACAGAACTAGTGTCTATGTACACTTTACTCTGGGCACTTCAAACGGCTATGTTCTAATAATACACAACCAGTGCGGCCAACAGAAACAGAATTTGAATCACTGTGATGATAATGCTGCTTGCAGCCATTGAGGAATTTGCAAATAAATAAAACATAATAACAGACATAAATAAAACTGTGAACACCCTCCTAAGGCTATCTTTACCGTGCAGCAATTATTTTAAAGTATTTAAAGTCCGTAGAACAAACGAAATTGTTTCAGTTAAATAACCCTGAAATCCGGGGGAGCTGCCATATGGATATGAGGTGCTGTGTGTGTGTGTGTGTGTGTGTGTGTGTGTGTGTGTGTGTGTGTGTGTGTGTGTGTGTGTGTGTGTGTG